>JAODUI010000032.1:4230457-4269097 GCA_027563995.1 Papilio gigon
CTTTACTTTCTTTACAGTTTTTAATGCCTTTTTAGGTAATAACATGAATTATTAAGTGCATTTTTCTCACTTGTTAATAGCTTTTTTAACGGTATGTAAGAAAAATGTAATTTCTACGCTAGTGGTTTAAAAATTGTAGCTGTCATGTATAATCTTTTATACAGTTCATTTATACGTAACTAGAAATTAATTGATTTTTTTTTATTTCAGCAGATTTTTGTTAACTTACTAATTTTTTTTGTACCACTCCAACTAAGCTCTAGTCTTATGCTAGGACATAGTTTACGATAATAGCCGAATGACGGGATTCGAACCCTTGACCACGTGATCGGAAATCCGTTCCGTTAACCATTAGGCTATTGGCGTCTCCAAAGTTGTGAGCATAATATTTTTTAGTATATGAAACTCAATTAAAATAATTTGTGATTGAAGGCTGGTTATATTTGGCTGTTCATTAAGTGAAAAGATGACACATAAGAGCAAGTCATGTAGCAAAAAGTTAAATGAATGAGACAGAGCAATGAAGGTATGTCGTGCTCATTGTTGGCGATTTCTCAGACTGATTTACTAATAACTGCTATTAGCCCGCCTCCGGCCGGCGATAGTGGCTTTGCGTGAGGACTACTGGCCTTACTGCCACCGAAAAAAAAAACATAATTATTTCTAGAACGGTAATTTTAAATTGCTCTATGTGTATGTGATTGTCTACGGTTATATTAATACCGTGTCAAGTGCCGATATTCGAAGCCACTGCTTAACGTCTACGTGTGCTTGTTCAATTAGCGTTCAAAATAACGTAATTAATTTACGTTTTTATATACCGTTACTTGTTAAGTGTTACTTATTTTAGCAGTAATTACGTTTAATATTTAAAACAAATTTATGATGCATAATTCTGACGTTGGAATAAATATTTTATTACTATTGTCGACAATATAATAAATATGATGAATTCTATGTTGTCGGGCACCGGTCGCGCGAGCTGCAACGGTCCAGTTATTATGGTCTATGTTGAAGAGATAAGCGCCAGTAGAAACGCACAAAAAGGTGGACACTCAAACGGCAAATAGGGAAGATTACGAGTCCAGTTACATAAAGCAAGCGAGATATGATTAGTTAATCAGGTTGATGAGGCGATTGACGAGCGTCTTGCGGTCGTAGAATGCGGCGGCGTGTCTCCGCGAGCGGCGAGCGTAAACGCGATTAAGATCTGAGACATGGAGCGGTGAGACGCCGTAGCCGTAGGTCATTACGCCAAATCTTCGCCCGCTCGCCCGCTCCGCCGCCAACGGTACTGCCGGCGTCCACCGCGCCCGCTCCGAAACACTTCGACGATCACAATTTTAACTTCACACTCGCATTGTCGCCGCGTTCGCCACGAAACAAATGCGGCACCGTGCACACGTCAATTAAACATCGATAATTTTCCAAGTTGTTCGGTACACCGTTACCGTCCCTGTTTTTGTACACCGAAATGTTTCCGTACTAAAGTGAAAGAGCGACGAATGAATTAACGATGTTCAAGTGGCTGTTAAAATTGCCGCGTTTCGCACGTACGTACGCCGGCGATGTTTGGAGCCACACAAGTCGACGGCCGACCAATACTTTAGCATGTTCGACTACGTGTAACATTGTGTCTTTATATAAATATCTAATTACGGGTACAAAGACGTCTCAAATTGAATTACATTGTGATATTTTTTCTGATATGCGGCTGCGAGAGGACGAATAAAACGAAAGCAAAACGCTGCACTACAAACACTTAAGCTGCCCCCGGCGCGGCGGGAAATGAAAGCGGGGCATCATTGTGGAGATAATAAAAGTAAAATGCTGATCACGTACTGAAAAGTGGACTATTAAATTTTCCGCTTCATTTTGGCGACAAACGGTTTGTGAACGGTTCGCCGCGTGTCGCGAGTAATCCAATCATGCGAAAAGCGAAATGCGAGCCTCCAAAATTCGTTCATGTTTATCGACGTTGTGATGGAATCAGGCGGCAGGCTTTGATCAAGCGCCTCGACTCATAAATATTTCAGATTTAATACTTATTCTAATTTACAAATGCTTTTGTAAAATAACTAAAAGATTTGAATATTTGAAGATAATATAACTTAGAACCAAGAGTTGTTTATTTAATCTCGTAATCTTTATCGTATTTGATTTATAGTTTAGTAATGTTAAGTGAGTTTAAGTTTTGTCAGCAGTTTATCTTTTATTTAAAACTAGTCACAGATACGCAGACAAGTAAAGTTTCCAATTTAAATGTGAACATTAGCTTGCAGTGTATTTAAATTTAGTTCCAGTATTTATGCGCTACGGAGGTAGAATCTTCAACTGTTTTATTTTATTTTACCATACGGTTCCGACTTTTTAATGTTTGTTTTCTTTAATTATTCAAATTACTGTTCTTTTTTTAAAGTGACTTTAGCATTTGATCACTTATGTTGTTTCATTATGAGGTATGATGATATTAGTAAGGAGTCTTTACATAAAATTATCGGATAATGTGTAAACTGCTTAATGATGGTCCATTTGCCGTTTTAGTGAATTGAAGTCCGCACACAATGTAACCGAAAATCCACACATAAGTCGCACAAAAACTTAACGAAAGTCGAAAGCGCTTTCACTTATCGGCGCGGCGGTGCGGTATTGTTCGTTGCCGGACCATTTCTTTTTATGAATCTAATGGCTGAATTATCGTGAGACGTTCGTCCGCCGGGTCAGCATCTGTTATTACGGTGAAATTACAAAGCGGCAGGCGCTGTCAGTCAATACGTTGCATGTTTATTAGCGAATCTATGCGTGTCCCGTTAACTTCTTATTGCCAGCGGAGATGCGCTTTTATTAACAACCAAAATATTAGATTACGATGTGTTTTATTCGTGAGCTCATTATTGTTTTGTACAATATTAATGGATCTAATTTTGATAAATTACATTTTGACTGCGCTCAAAGATTACTTTTTGCATCGAGATATTTCAATAGAGTTCGTACAATAAGAATTTCTTTGATTCAATATACAATTACCATTCTTTATATTTCAGTGGCGACCTCTGTACAAGAAATAAGTTCAAAGATAGTGTTTTAGCCTTTCTAGATTGGATTATTGAGGTCGACGAGCTTTTAATGTTTCTTTTACTGTACATATTGTTTCTTGCAATCAGTGACTTAGTTAAATGTTTGATTGCAATCATTTTTATAACTAAAATAGTAATACATTGAATATAAAATAGTACGTATGTTTGGAATTACAAAAACTACTGTCAAAAATCACTTCTTATTTCCTAACTTTCTTGACTTCCGATTTAAGGGTAAAAAATACAGAAAACTTTTTTTTTGTATAATACTATAAATACAAATGAATATTAGAACGAAAACGTCAATTCTAATACTGTCCATATTAAAATATATCTCTACAAAGAAAAAAAAACATTAGATCGTATAAACGCTAGGCCGACGACTTGTTGCGACCACCGGATATGGTCAGTGAGTTGACCATCCATGTAAACATTGTCAACAATTGCGATAAGTGACTTTTAGGCCTCTGATGTACTGGCCACAGGGCCTGGGAATGCAAGCCGGGTAACTGTAAGCTCATAGACAACCCTAATTCGGAAAGATAAATGTTGCGGCTCGTATTCAGGGATGTCAACATGCAAACAAAATGTACAAATTTAATATGAATACAGAATGTGACAAAGAGACGGACAATTCAGTAGCATATATGGACTAATACAAAGAAATATATAGGAAGATCATCATCAAACTGCTCTGTTCCCTATGGAGGGTCGGCACAGTACTACTGTTCCTTACACCACTGTCAGCCGCCATATCTGTACTCGCACACTTCCTTCGCATTCTTTCACGCAATCCATCCACACCTTCTTCGGTGTTCCTTCTTACCTTACCTTCTTGTCTATGTGCTCAGCATCTCTTCGCATACCACGTTCATGCCTCGGTAACCTTTTGCATCTCAAAATTTCTATCACTGGTGCTACTTTCAAACTTCGCCTATTTTTTTAATTTACACCTTAAAAATGTATAGTAAGATATATACAAAGAAATAAATATATATATCTCAACATATTAATATGTAATTTTCATAATTCCAACTTCGGTTCCGACTTATAAATAAAATCCAAACATTACAATGTTTTATTTTTGGACGTTATTGTAATATAAAAATGTAAAACCGAACCCTCGTGGTTTCGCACCGTTGACCGTTGACATGTCATTAATTGTATAACGTAAGTAAATAACATCGGACTGAACAACTGTAATCATCTGATTAAACCTGCAGTAATGCAATTACAGAGATTTATAAGCTGCGCACAAATATGGCGGCGTGTAACTACAGAGCCCGAGCTTTGATTTAGTGATTTAGACTTAATTGATTTGTTACGAGCTTTTTGTGGATCTATTCATTAAAAAATTCAATACATCATATCAAGCTTTTTTACATCTTCTATTTAATTGGATAATATAAAGATTAGAGCTTGTAAGGACATAATTGCTTATTAATAAGTAATTTCATATTACAGGACGATTTAAAGAAATTAATTTGATTAAAAAAGAACTAAAAAACACCAAATCCACGAGATTAAAGTTTATTCCTAACACTATCCTAGAATATAAGATATATAAATGTTCCCAAGTTTCTAATACTGATAAGAAACTAAGACTTACGTTTTAGTTAAACAATAAAATCAAAACGTGCACACTTTGTTGCATAAGGACATTACACTTGCGGAGCTCATGTCATGATTTATGTTCGTGAATGTAAAACAAAACTAACTATTGCAGATGGACATTTCGCACTGCAACGGGAACTGTACCTCTTTTGTATAGGCTTTCGATATTGAGTGTGAAAAAACGTTACTTAACAAACAAAGAAATTACGAATCTACACATAATTTTCGTCGGACATATTTTTTGGGCAGGAAATCCTTGGATGTGGAAAGCGGAGGACTGCATACTGTGGGAGGCATTGGGAAACACCTATTGCCAATAGTGGGCAGACAAGGGCTGATGATGATGATAATGATGATATCATTTTATCTATGGGTTATCATGCGTGTTAGGGTTATTATAGTATGGGCATTTGTGTAAATAGATGAGCATATAAACAAGATTGCGATCAGATTGAGTGTGGTTGGCTATTAAGGTAGACTAAGACCGTAGGAGTGGATGGAGTAAGGAAATTGTGAGTTCAAATAATGGCTGACAGAGATGTATGGAAGAGTAGTACATACTGTGCCGACCCTCCGTAGGGAACAGGGTACGTTGATGATGATGGATTAAGGTATGATCATCGATTAGGGTTTATAACTGTAAGTAAATAAAATAAAAAAAACAAATAAATTCTTTAATTACGCGGCGGCAATATTCATAATTTTTAAAGACACTTTCCATCAAATCAACAAATATAAAATATCATATATTTCGATTAAAAAACGAATACGTTACGTATATTTAGTTCCTAAAATTAAACTGTGACTGTGAGTGCAATGACCTTCGCTTCATTCCCATTGGTAGATTCATAATTGAGTATACATCATACTGACTCCTTAATCGCCAAACACGCAAGGACGATATCTCAAAACATTCATACGACTCAACATCTCGATATTCAATTAATATTAACGATTGCAATAACATTATTAATCAAACTTTGCTCTTAAAAAAGGTAACAAAATGGTTATTATTTTCAGCTCACTCTACGTCCCCACTGGGAGACTCGGAGCTTACTAGAGGGGATCGAACCTGGACAATGTCAAGTACGCTCCAGTCTTATCAAGCGCTTAACTGCGCCATCGATGTCGTCAACAAAATATTAGCAAATTAATTTTAAAAACAATAAGAATAAACACTTCGAGTTTTTAATACATGTAATTTAATCAATTCCTATACAATAAATCTTAACAAAACAATAACTAGTAATTCAAATGATAATTGTTAATATGAAATCGATTCCAAATGTAGTATGCTAATAAAATTTAAGGTGATAGACAATTAATTCTCATTTCGTATATTTAGTGTTTTTCTACTTTCATATCTAAATAGTATTGACCGACCTGTTATAGACAACAACAAGCTTTCTATTTAATGAGCTAAATTTTTATTGCTCTGAGTCAGAAGTTAAATTCATTAGTTTGAGCTATTAGGACTACGTCACTTTATTGACATAACTGTCAATCTGTTAGAATGAAGCGAATTATTGATGTTTTATTTTACCTTTTAGAGTTATAACAACTTTGAATCGACTTTTGTTTAATAGCCGGGTGGTCTTTTTGAATTTGCTAATAGAATAGAGAAACCTACTCTATTTGACTAAACAATATAAAAAAACTTTGTATGTTAATGTCGTATACATTGCCGACAGTACTGTGTCAACAATCAAATGTCACATCAAAATTGATATAATAATAAAAATCAATTCGTTGTCTACCTGATCTGACCACTGACAGACTTTTTTCTCACAAACATATTTGAAAACTGCATCCTATGTGCTGCTGTGCCCGCGTCGTCGACTCAATATGTACGAAACGTTCAAGCGATTGTAGCTTTCAAGGTGGAAGACCACGAAAGGACGCGTTGGTACCTGTGGTATATTCTTTGTCTGCGGAACGCAGTCCCATGCGTGTCACAAGTCGCCCCACACGAGCGCGCGCTTTCCCCGGTCCACGGACGCCAGCAGCCCTGACTGTGGGTGCCACGACACGGCCGTCACTGCCGACCTGTTGTAACATAAAAAAAATGAACATACATTAAAAATACCTAAATATATTGTGAGTTCATGTATTGATTCTTAATTTTTTTTAAAACGTAATTTTCAAACATCTTTAATGAAGTAAGTATGCAATAAAAATGCATTAAATCCGGAGAGAGTGCATCAAACCAGTGTTCTATGGGAGAGTATTTTGTAGCCTTTCATTACGCGAGCCATGCCCCGCAGTCGGTTGTATATAGACCAAGATTACTATTATAACAAAACTATTTTATGGAGTCAGTATCCTGAATTTTACATCTTTAGGGATCCACTTAAGCGCATTTAAATTTTATTAAATTATTACACGCATTAACAACACTCGCCTTCATTTGAGCGCTTTAAACCCTTAGGACTTACAAAGTTTTTATGCTCAGATCAAAACGATGAACATCAAAAGCTGTAAAAGGTTTGTCGTGTAGTCGACTCAACATCTTTTTTGTCCGTCGTCATATGTATATTACACGATTGGCTTTAATCAATTTGTATTTTATTAAAATTGATTTAAATTTCCGGCCCCTCGACGAACTTATATGTACGGGCTTCGTACAAATGATGTGACTTGTATATATATAAAGAAAAGAGGTTTGTTTTGGTTCATAGAAAAGGAAGTTATTTTATTTTGTTATTTTTTTTTAGGAACAACATAAAATCGTTTTTTTTTTAATTTACCCTATATCATTTTATGTATATTAAATTGTATTAAAAGTTATTCTTGAAGGGTTAGAGATTCGTGCTTTTCTTATACCTTATGTGATTGGGATTGATTACATCTATATACATTATGTATGTTTATATAAATGTGTTCACAATAAATATTTACTTATTGTATATAACAAAGTGTAACAAACATAAATTGTGGTTACCATTTGAAATGTGCGGAAAGGTCTGTAAAGTTAATACACATGTTTTGACATTTCCGTGGTAAGTAAATTCGTTGCAGTCTAGTTTGCGCCTACGACCTGCGCCGATAGGCGTATCCGCTAGCCAGTTGTGCGGTGTTTCCAATTTTAGTAGGATATAGGAAAATAAAGCAATTCTTGGTCTCGTTTATGTTGTTTACTCAGAAATTTTTCATTAATAATTTTATTGTGATACATTTTGAATGAAGATGATATGCGAGATTGTTTTTTTGTGGTTTTAATTAGTTTTATTTTTTTTTAAGAACGGAAACGGTTTATCGTGTACTTAGCGAGTAACGAATGCACATAAGTCGTAGCAATAGGGTAGCGTTTTTTTAAGTATTATTGAAGTAAAAACGTATATCCTTTTTATGGAAATTGGACGAATAGATATTCGTGAAACACGCAGATAATGTGAAGCAAGCTAAGGTAGAGAAGTATATATAGTTATTTAGAATTATGAATTATGTTCAAACAATGAGGAAATCACTAAGTCTGATGATATTATGAATAGGTGTGTTAAACACTCAAAGCGAATTTATTCAGAGTAAAATTTGTGACAAATAGTAAATGTCGAGTGTGCGCCGGCGCAAGCATTTCAAGCGCAGTGAAAACATAAAATTGACAGCCTCGGGTCGTCATAAATCTGGCCGGGAACAACTCGATCTACAAACCTAATCTACTTTAAGACCTAGTATTTGCAAATTCAAGAGAAATCAAAGTTTTTCTTTTGTTCAATTAATTAAAAATAATCAGCACTAATGGTCTAATGTCTTATTGTTTTCATTCTTAACGATGCTGCGTTCAGTTAATGACTGTAGTAGTTGGAACAATACGTTGATGAAGTTATCGAAGAAACAATGTTGGTTAAGAATACAAAAAATTACATGTTACATTTGTATCTAAACAATAAACAACACGAAATACGATAAATTGTATATTACCATAGTAAAATATCATTTTCTCAATTAATAGAACGAAAATACTTTGTTGATTGCTTTAGAAGCGTTCACGGATCATTTAAAACGAATTATTTTGACAATAAATACTTTTCGATAGAATATATTTATAAACTAAGATTTTTAAGTGGCCGGTTTTACCTTTTACGGTTAGTTTAGTATGGAAGGGATTTTATTAGTGAGGCACTTTCTATCACCCGTGGTTCTTCCGCACCGAACAGGAGCGATAATTGGCGTACAATTGCATTAGCCACAACATTTGTGTATTTTAAGTTCAAGACAGAGTACGTGATTAGAAAATTTAAAGATGCTACATACCACGAACTGTTTGAACTTAGGAGTTACGTTCAATTGCGTATCTATTACCAAAGATCCGGCGGATGGTGAGATATACTTAAAAAATCCTGTTTTAAACATTATGCGTTGCGCATAGAGTCGTCTAAGTATATCGTTATCGTAATAATAATTCATTTTTTATTAGAGACGACGCAAGTCCACGCAATAATGCATACGCGCCGCGAATACACCACCGGCTAGAGGTTGCGACAAAATCTAAGTTCATAGGGTCATAAAACCACTCCGACTACATACTATATTTTATTACTGAACTGGTGCATTTCGAGTCGGACGCACGGACCGTTATATTTCTCAGAACTTACGAGGTGACTATGAACGGTATCACGCGTTATGCGGACGTACATTACAAATATTATGTTGGCGCTTAAATCTGTGTCACTAGCACTTAAGAGATACCCATCGTGACTTTTATTAATATACGGCCGTTTAATAAGGCCGACAAAAAACAACTAAAAGAAAAAAGAGTACGGCGGAGCGCTGTCGAAAATGCGGTGCGAGCGTAAGAGGATCTGAACGCGGTCAACCCGTTCGGAATCTATTCACCTGTACCGATCATGTTAAATGTATGTAATACAGTATTCGACTACCATTTAATTTCCAATATATCCAAGTAATGTTTATACGAAGCTCTGATTGTCGTTCTGTAGAAGGATTAACAAGGTACGGTACGTGGACCCTCATAAACAAGAATTAACGTCGGTACGGTTCGGTTCGTTTACACATACCGCTGACCGCTCCCGGTTGCGAATAACGAGCCTTGAGAGAATATCTACCTATATGGGCTCTAGGAAGCGTCGTAAATGTGAAACGACCGGCAACTCGCAATTGTTGTCATGTTAAAGAGCGCTTTTCGAGTCGAATGTCGGCGGCCGGTGAGAAATGTGTTATTTCTTACAATTTAAATGTTTGCCATATGATTATAGATATTAAATTATTATAAACGTTTATTATTACTCCGATCTTTATTTCGTGAATCTGCCGTGCAGACATGTATAATGAAATGGTTCGTAAGTGTTGGCGTAAATCGGATTGGGTGCAATAGTTTTAATTTATAGTACATGAGAATGCATTTCGTATATAATTAAATCAATTTCATTGGGTTCAGGTCCGTTCATAAATACGGAAAGTATAATACATTTAATTCCAGTCACGTCTTGATTCATAACCGCATTACACGCCTACTATGTTCGGGAACAGGTTACCCAATAAAGCAATTTCAAGAATCTATTCGCGGCGGTCGATAGCCTTTCCGCTACAAAAAGCATGAGCGGCGGCGCTGTAATGATGAGGCGGCTCTACCTTCAGACACACACATAGTTTCTATTCGCTCTACTAAATTTATATGATCCTTATGTTCATTGAAATTTTTTGACAGTTCTTAAAAAAAAAAAAACATATTAAAACTCTATCAGCCACACACAGAGTCATTGCGGTCGCCTTTAGTAAAGTTTTAGTGGAGTTAGAACGATCGAATTTAATAGATTTAGTATGAGATATCAATAAGTCATTATTTTTAGTTGTGAGTGTGGCAGTTAGTGTTGATAAGAAGAATTTAAACTCATTGGAAACCATCACAACAAGTTTATACGCGCGCAATAACTTTCTATTAAAATCTAAAAAGGGCGTCTGGTGTCCAACAGGCGACATCCTAGTACATATATGGATTATCAGTGTATCGGTTGACTGAAGAAGTGCGAAGTTTATATTGTTATGGGAAAATATTTATGTATCAAGTCAAGGCATACGATTTTGTCGAGAAAAAGACTACTTTTTAGCGCTACGTGCGAAATCAAGCGCCGGGACATTCTTTTGCGGTTCAATTTTCGCACAATCTGGGATGAAAGTTTGATACTATTGTTATAAATTCGTTACATTTTAATAAAACTTATAATTTGATTTAGTTCAAATTAAACAGTATATCTATTCTCGAATATTTTTGCTATTACGTTAAGGTCGTTGCGTTCCGCTATACTGTGGAAACACTGCTTTAATAAGTTATTTACATCGAAAGCTCTTTTAATACACGCGCGTTTTGTAATGTGTCAATAACAGATAAATGACTCTCTAATTTCTTTACACATTTAAATATTGCACCCGTAAACAGTAAACTGCAATAAGATACTAACGTTTTCTATGGTAGATGATTTCGTCATCAGCCTAATGGTTGTGGATACGGACTAGCGATCTATCGGTTGTGGGTTCGAATCCCGCCATTCGACTGTTGTTGCGAACCAAATCGTAACACAAGCTTACAAGGAATGAGAACAAGAAATGTTACTAAATCAATAAAATATTTCCAATAATCTATAAAAAAAAAGTATATTAAATTTGTTTCAAAATTTGTAAGGCGTGTAACATGTCTCCACAGAAATTATATTTATTTAACATAATAAAAACGCCGACATGATTTGGAACTTTTTGTTAAGATTTTGTTTTATCAACGGAAGCTTCGTAAAGTGTATAAATTGACGAATTAATTTAAATATAAAGACGTAGAATTCCGTCAAGATATTTATTGCTTTCGTGAGTATGGGTTTTTTTGATTTTGTATTAAGTAATAAACGTAGATATTGTAATATAGTTAATATGACTCGATCAATGCTAATACAACCACCGTTATATTATCCATCCATTATATTTGCGAGCCGATTTTCGAAAGCTTTATTAGACAATTGCTTCATAAACGTCCGAATGAATCACTTCAGGTACGGAAATCGTTAGATGGAGTTAATTGCATCGCACGCGAGCTGGTACTTAAGCATAATATAACAGAAATGATCATAAGAAATCGTTGTTCACTTTATTAAGGCTCGGTTGATGTGGGCTTTTTAATAGCAATTAATTTTGATGTGTACGGTCGGAATAGCTATTAGGTTTACAAGCGATTTCCCATTGCGTTGTTATGTCCAACGACGAAGGAATTAGGCTTATCTCGGCCGGGGAATAAATCATGATATAAACGGTGACAGGTATGAGTATGTGTCGGAGTCGCGAATGTTAATTCCTCGGCGGGGCCCGCGTTGTGTCGGTCAGTCGGCGCATAGATAACGTTCAGAGTAGGGTGACAGCCGTGACACGAACGCCCTATTGTACAAAGTCGGAAACGTCGCTCACCAGTACTTTGTCAAACAAGATTGCCAGAAAATTTTAGATTCGGAATCATTAAGATCCACGAATATATAATGCTTTTTTGGTTTTACATTTTTATAAATAAACAGCCAGTGTTAACTATCACTGTTGACCATTTTACTTTCATGGAGCTGTCACAGACTTATTTTTATTATTTATTTATTTTATTTTCTTTATTTTTTTATTTCATTTTTTTTATTTTATTAAATGCACAATTGTTTGCATGATTAATTTGAACATTAAAACTTTCCATAGACAATAAATGACATTTACAGCTTGTCATAGACGATATCCATGATATAATGAAGCAGAGTTGAAACGTTAAGTACTAACACAGACTTCATGTATACAAGCTACAATTATTGTCAGTAGGAAGTAATCTTAACTATAGTTACTTGTGTAAAATTAATTTACGGATATAAAATAAACGAGCGATTAGTTTAAACATAGGATATAGTCTCACTATAATTAAGAAAAACCACTAATCGTTAAAAGGGAAATCATAAAGGAATTGTGAGCAAAGGCGTAATGAAATTTTATTGTGAAATACATTTAATTTTAAAATTACGTCCAAGTTAATAGTTAACTGAGGAAGAAGATAAAACTGCAGTTTATTATTGAACGGTATATCGGAGAGCAAACGCAGGAAAACCGTATTAACGTTTGTTCAATATTGAATTAGAGACAGCGCTAAGCAATAAAGTGACTGAGCGATTTCACACGCGCGTACGAGGTCACGATTACGACGGTACCCATTTGAAATGTACACTCGTAGCTTGTTAAAATTTTTACTACCTTAATGAAATAATACAAAGTGCGGGTAAACTTAGGTAGGCCTAATAAATATTGACGTCTTCTTTTTGATGTGAAAGAAAGTTCATCATCATCATCACAGCCCTTGTCTGCCCACTGTTAGACATAGGCCTTTCCTAATGTATTCCACAGTATGCGACCCGCCTTCCACATCTGACGATTTTCTTCCGTCCGCACCGAGTCGTCGATCAAAGTAAAGTTTAATGCTCTTAAGTAAATGACAATTTATTATTAAAAAAATTTGATCGACCCATTACGAGGATATATCAATATTTAAATGTTACATCATAATAAAAATGCTGTCACGGATGTTACCCTCTGTTTACATTGTTTCTCAGTTGGCTGCGTGGGGAGCCTGTAACATTTATGAAAAGGGTCTGAGCGGTTCCAATGATATCGCCGCAACACACAATACAATGGCGCACCCAGCGAGGCACTTCGCGAACTCACCTGTCAACTTAACAAAAGCCCATTGAAAACAAAGGACTTATCAATTTTATTCTAAATGGCCTTCGATTCGATCCATGAATAAAACTGCAACAGTTTATTGACATTTCACTTTCGACTTCCGGTGCTAGAACAAAGTCTATTTCCTACGAAACGCTGACATTAATAGAAAACGTCGCGAGACTGCCAAATAAATAAATATGCAGTAGTCGTTACGTGTGGGAAAGAGAAATTTGCAATAGTGAGACGGCCCGAGCCAATGTTGACCTCACGATTTCAATTGTCCATGCGAAATGTTACAAGGAAACTAAACGTTGTCACGAGTCGGGCAATTTTAGTTCTAAATTCAAGGTCGGAAATGTGACTGAAACTTTATTAGACGTCGCAAGGGTCATACACAAACTGCAGCATGGATTCTTCGAATTAGAACGATATTGTTCGTCGATTGTCGTGATTTCTACTGGTTTTATCCGTATACGACCGTTACACAAGAAAGCTTGATTCAAATATGGAATACCAAATTACAGAAGCAACAAAACTGACACTACATACATTAACATAGTGACATTAATCATCCGGGCATGAAAAACTATCGTCTGTATTCAAAACTTGATCTGTAGTTATTTACTGTTGGACAATGTACGTAGAAATTGATAAATGACTTTTTAAACGATTATTATTGAGAAGTAAAATGTCTTCATAAAAAAAAACTTCGTGTCTACGAAACTGATTTGTAAACTTAATAGATCGATTTCAAGATAAAAAGTGGTCCATTCAAATGAGAAAGACATTGAAAGAATTTATATACGTACAGATTTTTTTGCGCGGATTTCGACTTGATTAATTCTCAATATACGTAATTTTATACATTTAACTTGATACTTACACAAATATCAAGTTACTTAAAGCTGCGTTCCTTTTATTTAACCAATTGTTTACACAAAGTTGTCCCACGACTTTCGTACTATTCACAGAAGACTCATTAACGTTACATGTTAATTGAGAGGATCTGTACTGACAACGGGCGCCAACAATATACAGTTACGTCTCAAACACAAATCCGCTTTAAGAAATTTAGCGACGAATAATTAACAAGTGAAGTGAGGGATAGAATAACTTTACTTGTTTTTCTTCTATTTTTGGTTTAGGGGACGTATATCTTTGTTAAAATAAGAAGGCTATATACTCACGAGTGTTCTTTTAATATAGTTTCCAGTTTCCCCGTGTGCGTGTTCCAAACGTAAACGGAGCCGTCCGCGGCGCCCACGGCGAGTAGGCGACCGCCCGGACCGAACGACGCGCGCGACCAGTCGCAGCCCACTTTGAATGACTCGTGGCTGAAACACATCAGTTATTATAGATTGGTTATATTACCTTACATCTAATGCGTAACATTAATTTTTGATATTTGAACCCTGTTCATAACATTCAATTTGTTTCTCACCATAAAACCATAGACAAGTATAAATGAAACGTAAATAAAATATACTGTTCGTCGGTTAAAATATTGTAGTTACTTTTACGCAATGGTTTAAAGGTTACGTGAGCTTTCAAATCATAAACAACAGTTAACTGATAATCAATTAAGTGTTAACGGTTCATCATCGACTGAAGAAATCAAATTTCCCAAATCATTTTTGATTGATTTAATTAAGGCTACCCGTTGACATGTCCCAATTAATAAATGTATCAGATTTATGGTGTTAATTAAAGTTTAGACGGCAACAATACCTGAACGATCGCACTATGGTGTTCATCCGGAGATCTATTAACTGTATCGTATCGTCTCGAACACAGGCTAGTAAATAATTACTATCTGAAACAAAGTACAACTATTTCAAATAATTAGCTAACAAATATAAATTACGATCAGTAACTTAATGTGTTTCATAAAACACACTAAGTTAAAAACATAGCTTACATTTTCACAAATAAGTATGTGAAATATGAATAGCAAGGAAGGCAGTAGTCTTTGATGGTAGATTACTGAATACGTGCGTAAAGTTAATAGTGAGCCAGTAAGACCGACTTGTCCTAGGATTTCATAGTTTAAAAGCGTCAGATAGAGTTTTATGCATTTGTATTCTGGTCGTATTTCTTCTTGTTTTTTTATGCATCTTTTCCATAAAAAAAGTTTGTCTGTTTATCTTATAATCGCTATTATAGCTGGGTAGCATTCGTTGTACTATTCCATTACACTAATAGTAGGCTACAGCAGGCGTAAAATAGCTTTTAGTAGACATTCATGTACTAACGATGTAGTCGATGTTTCATTATAAACAATACTAGTTGTCAGTAACATTTCCTGAGAAGGTTTAAGTCCAATTTAGTAATGGCAGGTGACTAACCGTAGCCGTTTTAATTCTTAGCTTTTCAACTAGTAAGGTACGCCGTACCATTCTATACCAAAACTACACCAGCTTAAAGTGCGAAAAATTCAACTAGGACAAATCACGCGATATATAAATTAGTGCTGAAGATTAAATTTGTATATAGATAAGAGCTATAAAACAGTTGTCATCAATTTTATAATTCAATAGATTAATCTTTTAAATACATCCGTTATTTTCTATAAAAACATATTATTTAGTATACAGGACTTATTGCTTATTTAAAAACAGACCGTCATAACGTAAATTTATACGCTGAATAATGGTCACTAAAAATTATTAACGATTAAGATGGATAAAAGATTGCAAAATTATACAGAACCGAATCTGGTGATTTGTCTCGGCGGTACGTTACTGACCCGGCCCCCGAGTTATTATTACATTGCCTAGTTCCCAATGCTTGTAGAAAGATTTAACCTTTGACGATATAAGGTAAAATGCTTTTGCCATTACCATGATCGTACAATATAATGGTATTTTATTAAATTATGTGGGTATTGAGAACACGGAGGCATCATGGTCTCGTTAGAGGTCGGCCACTCGAACTGTATCCGAGGCGAGGTTAGACAATAACCCGAAGATATGTTCCCACCATTATCTGTCGAGATTTAAATATGTCGGCGAGCGAGCAACGAGCGATGAGAGAGAATTTCACGCTGCGCGGAGGCGAGCGCGATCCGTCCGATTACTAAAGAATCCTCGTAATGGATAGTATTGATGGGTTCGGATCGAGCGTGACGTGTAACTGTGAACGGCTCCCTATTCATTGGCCGGCGGGCCGGCGCTCGGTGGCGACAAAATCGACGTGATTCAATCAGTTCGCCGAGGTAGCGAGTCCCGACGCTGCGATCGATTGAAGGTATCAATCTGGCCGTTTCGTGCGCCGACCGGACCGTTACTGACAAAAAAGGGATTGATCGAGACACGCGTAACGGAAATGGGCATCGTACACCCGTCACCTTGTTGTGTTGGCACGAATACCGATACTAATAGATATGCTGTGCATTCAATTTTCTTTGAATATTAGTTTTGGGAACAACGGAAATTAACAAGCTCGAAGCCGCTTTCAAGAGTTTCAATACGCTTGTTTCGCAAACAAGATGGGAGTGGTAATGAAAACTATTACAAATAAATAATGGGTCTGTTTTGTTGATGGAACAGTTACGTACTTTTGTACTTTCCTATTTTGGAAAGCAATACTACAGTTAAATCTACTTATAGAAATGTATACAAGATTAAAATGAAATAAACCTATAACTGCTGATATACAATGCTGTGTAACAAATACTGTTTTAATAGGACATGGTTTTCTTACCTCTACTGAGATCCAAAGATGTCACCTTCCCTTGTAGTACTATATGATTGGCCGACATCTCTGTGCGTATGTCCCAAAATCTGATCCGTTTGTCGAAATGTCCCGATATAATAGTCGAGCCTGCCCCGTCTGACGTCACCAGATCATTGCACGAAGACCCCGCAAACTTTGTTTCTGTACCTAAAGTATTTCTGTTAATTAATTTGCAAAAACATGGAACTGTTTTCAAAACGACTTTATAACAGATGATGCTATTTAAAATGTGTCTTCTTTATTTCTCTTTAAGAATCGACTATTATTTATTTAATTAACTAAGAAAACTATTATGTAAGAAGCAAATGGCTTCGCTAATATTACATTAAGTGTTCACTTAAGTATTTGCATCGATATGATCTGTCCATTATAATGTTATTGCTATAGAAATAGATTAGTAATGACACATATATAAGAAGACTATTAAAAAACTACATAAAACGTTAACGTCGTCTTCAAGGCGTGATGTCTGTTCTGATGTTACAAATATAATCATGTTTAAACAAGCCTTTTTAATTTTATCACATGCTTAGAACGTTCTATAAAAAGATAAGGAAGCAATCTCGTATACGTGCGATCATATCTCTGATATAATTTTCTTTTATAATTACGGTTTTAGTATTAATTTTATTTCTTATGGGGAAAGATGTAATCATATGGTTAATTGGTTAGAGATATATTTCTTTAAACGGTTTCTTCTTTTTATTAGTTTTAAATCGCTATATTTCCCAAGAAGAGGTCTAGCTCTAGCATGTTTTTCAATTTTAAAAAAAATACTTATGTTACGAAGGCTACGAATGGACATTTGATGTTAAAACATTGATGAGTCATTTCTTCATCATATATAAGTATATACTGAAAACATACTGTACTTACACATTCTACTCCTGAGATCCCAAATTTTGAGTGTTCGATCATGACTGCCCGTTATTACTTTAGTGGGCTCTTCTAAGAATTTAGCCGCCATCACTTTACCGCTATGACCGGTTAGCGTGTGCTGAAACAAATATATTATTTAAAAATACTATTCCTTATATAAAAAGTCTAAGAACAGTGAACTGTTCACCAGTTGAACATTCCCTAATGTAAAATAAATGTACATAAAAAAAAATGTGTCCATTAAGAAACTTTGATACTGCAATTAATAATAAAGATAAATGTAATAACGAAATTATCTGGGATGCGAATTAAAATAAATAATTTAATTCAATATTTAGAACGCCGAATATCGTCGGCAGAGGTTTCTCACGATGCCAATTAAATTTCTTTATAAAAAATGTATCGTAAGGGTCGAATCATTAACGATTAAGTTAACAGTATATGAGGATTACTTTTTGCTGCAGGAAATTAGTTAAGTCGATACGATATAATATTTTAATAATTCAATTATCGCCGAAATAAAAAATGGAACTCGATTATCGTGCAAAACCTTTGTTGAGAATTTAAATTCGGCGAATGACATCAAACAATCCTTCAGTAATCGAACTATGCACCGTAGTTTTATTGTAAGCCATAGCATTGTCGTTGCACCTTTAGCATGTCTATGACAAAGTCTTCTTTTGTAAAATATATAAATCAGTTCATATCAATGGATTGTTAAACTACCGAACCTGATGTGTATATCTTGTTGAAGATAAAGGAAGCTTGTTAACATTACGCAAAAAAAAGGTTTAAAAACTCAGGAAGCAAGACATTTAATTATCTATGGGATGTCAATGTTTGTGGGAAGCAAATAAAAAATAGTAGCGCATCGAAATTTGTCCATTAAACGAGAGAAATTCGTCTCAGATTGGGGTTAAAAAGAGAAGTGAAGTAATACAATGGTAGGTGAACTACCGGTAGTCAACACTGATAGCCATTTACACTCGCCTCCCGGCTCCCGACTTCCACGATGAACGATTATTGTGGCAGGTACACGGCATCGTGATCTCCTCACTCAACGGTAAGCCACGGACGCCTCACGAATTGTCTCATTACGTGCCACGTATTTGCATTCAAAGAGTCTATTAATTTAATCAGGGGACATGTCGTGTTGGACACTAAGCCGGCGCGCCGAGTCTTAATGCACGCGGCCTTTGGTTGTTACGGCGACAGAAATTACACAAGGGCATTTCCCTCGTCGCGTGAAACCTGACTCATATAATAAATTCATCTGAATGAGGTAGGATTTCCGTCAACGGTACGTGACAACCTTAAACAGGTACAAGAGGTAGGTACAGATGTCCGCTTTTTTTTTGCAAATGTTCATTTTCGATTTATTACAAAAACGAAAATTAGCGACTTCGGAAATTAAATGCATATTTATGACGGCGTCAGTAACAAATTATAAACGATTAAGGTTAATAGTTAATTATAAGTTACACTAAATGTGTTCGATTTATTCAAGTGATAAAATAAGCAATCAATTTAGGGCAGTGGCAATAATTTGGCTTAACGAATAAATAAATTTTATTTAAGGTTTTATATGTAAACAGTGAAATTTTTATTTCCTGGTCATAGCAGACTATGTATACAAGTTGCAAAGTGTAAAAGTTGAGGAACAAGCTCGAGTTTGTAGAAACAATTAAAGTTTACGTGTATTGTACAGTAAGATACATTGAATGTTTACCAGGTAAACATGACGCGTGCTGTGAGATGCCGAACGCAGCGGAATGTCTCCTCAGCTCGGGTGGCAACGCGACGCCTGACCTTCTCGCGCCGTTCTTAATTACCAGTAAAATGCTCCGTTATCAGGTCTGGCCAACGACTCTCATTCCATTTGCGTACAATGAACAGTAACATAAACAAAGGCTAGGGAGACGACAGACGCGCGTGCAAATACCGCTCCGCACTCGCCCGAGCTCGTTTGCTACATAAATTACATGCCTGCTTACTGCACACTTTTTATCGACTACTGGTCTAGCTGAAATGCCATTTGTTATAGAAAAACAGACTTTCGAGCTATGTTTGTTTCATAAAACATTTTATGGTATAAGATAATTTACAGCACCAGAAGCAATAACTTTACTTTTATATATCTCTTGTTTAATTTTATATCAACATTGTAATACTATGTAATTCAAACGTAACTGCATGAAATAGCAGACAGAGCTTAACTTTAGAGGAATCACAAGATTGAGCGTTTAAGGCACTTTGTTATTTATACCTATGATAAAGGAATATACTAAAACGTAATCTTTCACCTGAAACACTGCGGCACAATCACGATGCAGTACAGGAATTATTTAAAGTAAATCCGCGAGGCGCCATTAGGAAGCGCGCAGTGTTTCAGTGAGTGGCCAACGGGACCTTATCATCGCTTTTAAAATTTATAGTATAACGGCTAATTAAGAGTACATTCGTTTAGTTCGAACTCGCGTCACGAATGTGGGCCGCTTATGTACTGTTTAGGGTTATTGCGGCGATAGAAAGTCCGCACTAATTGAGGGGGGTAAGGCGATATCATCCGGACAAGGGCCACCACTCTAACGAGCTAATATAAACCGCCATCGCATCTCTACCGGGTCTAGATTACAAATGAATGGACCCACCGACACAATGAGACCATATAAAAACGTTATGTGTGCGCTCCGAGCGCGGACCGTCTCGTTCACTAATTTGACTTTAATGCTGATTTTAGGACGACAAGCGTCGTACGTTGCCGCGGGCGGATTTATTACTGTTACAATACCATCATTATACTCGGCCGCTTTTGTTGCGATCTTGTATTTGATAGCACTTTGTGCCTCTAGTTTAGTAATAAGTTCAGCTCTGCCAGAGTATTTACCTTTGGAACATTAATCACTCTCAACATCCAAGGTGTCTTGACGTCCACTTTCTCTAGAGAATTCATAAATTGTTTCTACATCTTACATCTTTAAGTACATATAGTTATTGCAAAATAACTTACAAAATCTGTAATTTTTTATGAAATGAAGGTGGACATTTTTAAATTAAAAAATAATTTCAAAAAGCTTTTTTTTTGTGAATTACGCACGTTTTTTTTCCATGAAAGATTTATCTAAATTACAGTATTTTTAAAAATTAATGTATCCGTTTAAAAACGCCTAAGTATATATTGTTGTTAAGAGCAAAGACCCTTCTACATAATAGTATTCGTAGCGCTTATCTATGCGCTACGAATTTGAATATCTGGAAATACTGTTAGAATATATAAATAAAGTTAGTGTTTCACGCAAAACAGTACACTCATAATAAATCTAGTGGATTACCATTGCATTCTCTCATTAACGATTCAGGTTGAGGCACAGTGGCTGTGGATACGTCATTTATCACTTACAGACATCAAAAAAATAGTTTTTCAACATTATCTAATTATAAAAATACATAATCGGAAACATAACGTAAAATAGATTAATCACGTTAGTCTTGTTTAAAAATATGTATCTTTTGACTGCATACAAATGTTATTCTCAATTTTAGAGTTACTTTACCGCCATCTAACGTCATTTTTGTTAAAGGTTTTTATTCACACTTATTAATTATGGTAATTGTTTTAAGTACTCGCTTAGCTTTGTAACTTGTTAAAATAAAAGGTATGTATTGAATTATAGCTTTACATTTAAAACATTAACAAAAAAGAAAGGAAACATTTTTAATCCAAACCCGTCCGATGAAGCAAAGATTAATAATATAAAAGTAACGTAGTCAGTTTAGCTGACAACTTGAATCGCGAATACAATTTGTAAAACAAACGTGATCAAATTCGTCAAGTGATTTATAAATAAGAGGCTTGTATTCCACGGACACTGTTATTTTTAATAAAATTAATCGATCGCATATTAAGTAGACGGTGTGTTGAAGTCATACGTAATTCATTTGCATGACACAGTAAGTTTGTTTACGAAGATAAACATTTAAGGTCGTTGTACTGCGTGCGAATTTTTTTTTTAAATTATAACACGAAGTTAAATCATTACATACGATGTAAACATCAATGTTATTTGTTGGTAAATTACGACGTAAAATACCGAGTAACTGTTAAGAAGGCACTAATACTGTTGTGTGGTTCAAACATTTGACAACTTTATTCTAACATAAGTTCATTCAAATAACTAACAAGGAAAACTTCAATGCGCAATTGTTTTATAATTTGGAAAAGGCTTATTTTACTTTTAGAAAAATAAATACCAGCAAGTAAGATGTGGCAAGTTGATGTAAAAATAATTAGCTAAATTTTACCAATGTTAAAAGAAACTTGTGGTGTATTTTTAAGCAAAACATCTTGCAATCGCCCATCCATCGGTCCCGAGGGCCTACTTTCAATATGACATTTCAATTGGGCTTGATTTAATTGCTGGAACAGTTAATGATAACCTTGTTGACACACATCGGTAGAAAGGAGCTGTTAATCTTTCAACTGAAGACTCGTCATTAAAATAAAAATAAACGTAAAGACCCAATTCAAGACAGTACCGTTGTAAATTAAAATGCAATTGTAAGTAATTAAATCCATTAGTAAATTATCTATTTATTGGTCGAGAGAAAGTTTGTTGTTGTAAACACGTTCATTACGGACATTTTGATTTTATTGCAATGATCTCACTATTAGATTTTTGATACGACGTTTTAAAATACTATATTACATGATTCGTTTAATAAATATGACCTTGTAATGTTTTTTTTTAACTACAGAAGTTAAATATATCTAGTAAACGATCGGTGGATGCATGCCTATGCCAAGCAGTGGGCAGACAAAGGCTAATGATGATGATTGTTGAATATCTCCAGTTTTCGTATCAGTGTGACATGATACATTTACTGGTATGTGAACTTCCAATTATTTAATTATTGAAGTACAAAAAAAATGATATTCCAATTAATTGGATTTGGTTGTTAAATCAAGACATTGGTGTTGTTGTTTCAAAGATGTGATTTGTTAGTTGCTATAAAACTGATTGAGATTTGATGTCGAGAGACCGCTGTCGTTAATAAAATCTTTGCGACAGCCTACACAACTAAAAATACGCGGCTATCTTACAACAACAACAAAAAATGGTACATTGGATTCTTAAATACGTTTGTATGTTGTTATTTTGCGAAGTTTGCAGTAAAATTTGTATTTATTTGGTATATAATTTTCTTAACCTAACAAAAATATTAAAAATTAATGTAAAATCAATGAAAATATGTAATCGTTGGATATGGAAGGCAGAGGACCGCATTCCATTCCAGCAGTGGGCAGACAAGGGCTGAAGATGTTCATGAATCCATGCCGGCGTCAGTTTTTTCGTCAAAATATGATCTCGGAGCCTTTAAGAGTAGAGTGAATAGGCTAGTGTTAAGCTAGCGCGTATCATATTTAGTTTGCATCACCACTTAATATTAGGCGGGATAGCGGTTCACTAGCTTATTCAGCGTAAAAAAGGAAACGTAACCTAATCTCGTAGGGCGAGGGGTTAATATATAATTTGTAGTAACTAAAACTAAGACATAATGAATCATAGAGGCCCGGATGAGGATCTTGAATAATTAATATTTTCCCGCGCTGATTATTAACAGATATATGAACGCAAAGTTCTCAGCACTTTTAAATGCAATCGCCATAAAACTGATTGATGATTCATGTTTTGTTGGCCGTAACGAACTTGTTGGATCAACATCTTCCGTTTGCTAACAAAGGCCGTAATCTCCGCAGGATGTAAGCGAGCTAAAAGAGCCGACTATATAAGCACTCAGTCAACCTCACGGTTTACGATAAAACAGCTAAATCGACTTTGTCGGGTTTTAACTTTATTACGCATTACTTTAATAATGACTGTCTTGAAAATAATGATTGTACGCAATTGTATAACTTCATAAAAGTGCTCGCTAGGCCAATTTACTAAAACATTTTACTGTTAGGATTTCATTCAACGCTGACATCATATCGGATTATCCATAGTTCATATATTTGGTAGAGACCTAAAAAAGACAAATTCCCAATTGCCAATTGTAAAAAGAAAGATTTACTAATTAAAGGCGATACCGCAGTAAACTATCGAGACGAATGATCGAAGTGCACTGTTCATTAAAGAAACAAATCTTCGCTCGTTGGCTACAATCAAATTTGTGAACAAATAAAGTACTAACGAACAATCGACCCCAAAAACAAAGTAACACATCGCACTTGCCGCTGCCGACTTTCTCACGTTTAAACTGTTCGAGTCGCGTGGTTACGTCGCGTTTGATATTGAATGTTATCTTCAAACTATGGTAATGGTTAAAATTGTTCGCTCCGCGGCGCTGCAAGTACACGATAAAATAACGTTGTATCATCTGCGTCGGCTCCTAGACAGTATTCAGGTTAAAGGCGCAATTACAAGTGTCGATTCAACCTTCGTATCAATATCTTCCATAGAGCTTACTTAAATTTTTCCGATGTAAACGCGAAAATTTAACATATATGCATTGAAGCTTACAACCACGTAACTAAAAACAGTTGAACAGATCTGGATGAAATATGGCACAAATATTGAGAGCATAGACTAACAATTTTTTTTTAAATACTACGCGGCTGACGTAACCAGATAGCTGGTATATAACTATACAACATATCCTATTTTATTAAAGAATGAAGAATATTTAAAGTAAAAAGAATGGAGCTAAATAAAATCTTAAAGTACGTAATATGCAGCAAGTTGCAAACTTTATGTGTCTGCAAATTAAAATAAGTAGTTTCGATAAAATCGTGTTGGCATTTATATGTTTTCATTTTTGACGATAAAGAAAATATATATATACAATAATATTTGGAAGCTTTATTGCAATTCTTTAAATAAAACTCAATCAGTAACGGTGATCAAGTATTTGTGAAAGTTGTAATCTTTGATATTTAATTGCATTCAGATTAAAACATGACACGCATTTCACGTATGAAGATAGCACTCAACTTATCCGCGCAGTTTTTTTTTTCATTTGATTTAGAACTACATCACAATTTACCAGTATTCATTATTTTATTAAATCAGAGACAACATTCTCTTTATTGTTTTTTAATAGTCAACAGCGGAAATTACTTTAATTTCCTAAATAGATTAAATTAAGTACATCAATTTTAACGGCGTTAGTTAAAACATTATCATTTATAACTGCTATAAATAACTTACTATACAATTAGTAATAACGGTGTACCGAATAAGCGTTCCTACTGTTTTTTTTTTAAATTAATACTAGTACTTTTTATCAAACGTTTACCTTATCAGCTCCATTTAAATATACTCAACGTGTCATGAAATTAGAATGAGAGTACTTGCGGACGAGGAGGAAGGAGATGGTGTGTGCGAGGTCGTAAGTGTTGGTAAGTGTGTCTGTGTGTGTGGAGTGTTTAGCGATGATGTAGTAGGTTCTCCACACTCTTAAGATTCATTGCAGTGACTTAACTTGTAAAACTTTACACTCATGAATTAACGCGCAATTAAAAGAGCTTAACTAATACCGTTAGTAGTTGCGTAAGGAACGGTTACTTAATTAAAGAAATGGCCGTGCAACGAACTGTTGTAATGTTTAAATATTTTGACTTGGTTATAATGATTTGGGAAATATACATTTTTTTTTATAAACCTACCGTGAATGAATTCATAAGCTAGATTATATTGATGCATGCGTGCGGAACATCGAAGGTGTTAACGTAATATCCAAGAGCGTTGTTCAAGCACGAAACCGCAACCTCCAGAGACGATTGTAATTAGCTTTCTTCAATTTATCACATTGTACTGACTACTACTATAGCTGTGGAACATTTGTGTAACACGATAGGTAGTTTACACATAATACAACTAAGTGTTATAATTGAATCTAGAACTAATTACTTGATTTGTCGATGGTCAACTTTTAAGTTTGGTATAACTCCTTAAATACTATTTACAATAATAAAATAATTATGAACCAATGTGTCAAGAATTGTCAATAAAGAATTTAACTGTTTCTGGAAATAATTGATCGGTTTTAAAACGTGGCCTTGTGAAGTGTGAAATAAGTTATTGAAATGATTGAGTATATTTCGAGCGCACGCGACAAGCGAGTAAACGTCAAGTCACTTCCGTCAAGCCGTATATCGATTACGGGTGCTTAAATTGAAAACTGTATATTCAATTATCGAATACGCAACGTAACAACACCGAAGCATCCGATCGCATCGTTTAAAAACAATTTTCGCACGCTCAAATATCACTGGACAAGAATAAGAGTGTGCGGTTAAAAAAAAACAAAATTGGGCGTTCGAGAAACGCTGTGACCGTGTTAAAGATTGTAGTAATGCCTTTATTGCGTGCAAACACAATCTTTAATGCGTTTATAATGACGGTATCGGTGTACGTGTTAGGTGTTAAGTAATTGATAGGGCAGCTCGCTTTAGCCCGCACTATTAGTGCGCTAATATACTGGATTACTTTAATGAATAATGACTTCATTTGTCATGAAATTATTTACTGCTAACTCGCCATCTCCAACGGACGACGTCGAATCTTCGCGTAACTAACGATCGCCGTAATAATGTTATAACCGGCCGACTGTTACAGTTCTTATAAATTGATCATTTCACATCGCCACTTACAAACTTTGTTTTTAATTCCAACCCTGTTAACAAGCACGAGTACAAGATTTACTTCAGATCGAATTTATAATCATGAGCAAAATTTTTTTTTTTTAAATAAAAGTTGACATGGTCATAGAAAACAATAAAGAACAAATGAAAGAAGCTTTCAAGCAACTAGGTGCAGGTAAAAGTGAATTTTTATGCATTATCATTTCTACGACTGCTTCAATAGTCGGCGAAGATCAATGGAGCGACCTACAGAACGATAAGCTCCGATTGTTTGCTTAAAGTTTGTACGTAACTATTTTTAATGGGCCATTCTCCAAATTATACGTTTTCATCGCGTGAAAGTTGCGATTGGGATTCAAATCCGCGCTGTAAATTGTCTCCTCGTCGGGTGAAAGTATAAATTCTTTCTCGTGCCCAAGAAACAGGAAGTGCGTTATTCTTATTTTTCTTGAAAAGCGTTCCGAAAGCTTTTATTAAGTTTAAATACACGTCGGCGATTTGGATTTAGTTGAGCGTGAAATACCGAATAAATGCTTCGCTTTGCATGAACAAACTGTTATAATAGAGCTAATGTTATTCAGTAAGTAATGGTTCGCGCCGGCCGTCAATAGTATGAATAAATGTTAAGTGTTGGGGAAGCGTTTGAAACGTTCTGTAGTTACAGTGTAGGCAAAGTGTAACGAACAAAGAATCGTTGTAATTTTGCTTGGAGTGTGAGACAATGCGCCGTCCGAGCGCAGCCGCAGCGAGCGTAACGCGGGGTGAATGAATTCGGAATCAGTTCGCGTCGTAACCACCGTGCCACCTAGGGGTAATCCCTAGGCGTTTGAACGACATGGAATACTAAGAGTCGTTTTTGGCTTACTTTGTTTATTTAATTATTTCGTACTATGAAGACAGGTTAAGTGGCAACTGATAATCAACTTACACTTTTTTTTCTTTTTACTTTACAGAAAGTGTGCCTTGTAAAGTTTTCATCCAATAAGTCGGCACTGCTTAGTTAGCAGTAACGGCGATATTAATAAAACCGTAATCACTTAATCTTGTAGTTGTGACAGAGCCGTCTATGGTTCGAGATTGCATCAATTAGTAGCTTTTAATTGCAATAAATGCAGATAATGAGTCGTCCGTGCTTATATTCTTTCGTATGTACTTAACTTTTTAAACGCGTCTCAACGAGATAGCGATCTATAATTGCATTCATTTGTTTTATTAATGTGACAACTTCGTCGGTATACATTTTGAAGACATTTTAGGTAAATGAGGTCCAATGAAATGCGCTGATAAGCTGCGTTTGGTGCTCTTGATCCGTCCGAAATGTTAACCCGTTAACGTTATCTCGCCAATTGTTACTGTAACCGAATGTAAATTAACATGGATCTCACACTTTCTTTTTCTTAGCGCTAAATGTCTTTTATCTAAAAGTTAAATCGTTTCTAATTGTTATTTCAGAATATATTGTATACAAAAACGTCACATTTTATAACTTTTTTTTATCTTCATCACACATAATTATACAATCAGATGTCACAAATAATTGACATATCAAGCAATACTACTTATAAAACGGCTTAACTCACGTGTAAGGTGTCAGTACCGACTAGTTTCGAGCCAATCGGGGGCTCATCTTCAGGGTGAGTGGGAACGGTACGATAGCGCGTTCGTTAATAGTTTAATATCAAGCAATATATGAATACTTCGAAAAGTCTTATGAGTGACATCAGGTTTCCGTTGAAGACGTATTGTTCAACGAAGCGTCCCGCGACATTCTGTTATGCAATTAATACGGATGGTTACTCGCGCTGTATTTTTATTCAAGTACTAAGAACATATCATTCTGTTGCATAAAAGATTGTATAAATATTGTGTAATATGGATTCAAAATTAAATTTGCACATAAGAAAATAAATTCTTCGAAAACAACTATTATAACTAAAACACTAAATCGACAGAATTATTAATATTACTTTAATTAACAATTGCATCTTTTAACTCCAGAACTCTACTGCACTGACTTATAATTAGTACATATTGTGATTTCGTAGATTCTCGAAATTTTACAGCATATACAGAAGTTAGGATGATTTAGAATATCCACTCATCGTTCACGGAAACTATTGCTAGAACAAAAGAGATGTGTTGATTTGCACGGGCATCTTCTCATAGCCGTGGGCGTTGTTGCCCCTGTACATCGCATTAACGACGTGAAACTAGGCCCGCGGGCGGTCACACGCCAAATTTCGCACCTAACCTATGCGCTTCATGTTCGACTCACATGCGGATGTTTACATGCGATCGTTCACCCGACACCGCTGCGTACAAACTTGATCACATAATTTTTGTTAATTAATTTATTTAATGGCAGCTTGTAATAACATTTGGTTGTGTGAATGTAGTGTGAAAGATAGTATACTCGTCCATAAATTAGTTTTGTTGGTACTCAAACTTGTAACGGTATTCCAGTAAGCAATAAAACAAAACAGCGTCGTTTTGCCAATTATCCGAAGTACCTGTCGAATTGAGGGCTTTGTCATGAAAATCCAGGGTTTATGTTTGTTAGCTTACTTCTTCCTAATTACACTTTAGAATTAAATCCTTTTTGCTATCTCTCTTTAAATCGTGGTCAATAATGATAATATCTTTATTAAGTTTACTTCAAACATATTTTATTTAATGTAACTTTATCTGTTTATTTATAATCCAAACTTCTATAATTAGATTTATCAAATCAGATAACTTTTGCCGTTGTAATTATAAAATCTCGTTATATAAAATGTACATAACATTAGTTAAGAAAGTCTTTAAATTTACATTCAAGTGATTGGACTTCACATGAAATTGTGACCCAAAAAGGTAAACGTTTTTATCTTGCTCACACGTCAACAGAACGTGATCCTGTTAGGGCTGCCAACTTTCAAAATACTTAATACCGAGCACAAAAAAAATAACGCCCAGTGACTTGTCAAACCTTGACTCCTTGCCGTACAATCATCTGCATCTAAGGACATAAATAACATGTCTTACATAATTCAATTTAAACCGAAGACATCGATGACAAACCTATAGATCAGGCATGAGTATGCAATGAAGGAGAATCGAGCTCAAATTAAAAACAGGTTGCAGCCCTATGTCGAGTTAAAAGGAAGATATGCTATTAACCTGCATGTATTGCTTACAGGCTTTCACTGTTTTACGTACGTGTTAATTATTCACTGCTATAAATCTTCTCTCGCTACTTTATTGTAAATTGGCTCCGATATTGAAATATTCTAGAAATAATTATAGACGTCAATAAAATTAACTCGAAAATAGCTTACATACTTTGTAAGTTAACATCGGATTTTATGAAAACTCAGAATATATTGTTTTTTCTTTATATAAGTTTCTATGTCGACAATTATTTAACACACTATTTTCCAATTGTGACATTCTTAAATATATTTCGACAACCAACAAGAGTAAATACTAAGAAAACACTACAAAAAGGTTTCTTTATCTAAACCTGTAGCCTTTAAAGTTTTTTGACGTACATTTATCTTTTTAAATATGTATTGCGTTCGCCGATGTTTGTTTAGGTTATAAAATTGAACGCTGGATCTAAACTCTAACATATTTTACGGTTGTCATGACAATTGCCTTAAGAGTATCATGACCGTTATAGGCAATTATTTCTTATGTCTTATCTTATTAGATTTGTTATAATACAAAATGTACTAGCTTTACTTTATACGATCATAGCATTTTTTGTTAACATATCTTGATCAGACTATCCGGCGTTCGCAACGTATAAAATTGTACATTACATTGACCTCAGAACGTTGTTTAAAATTGACTTCAATAACTAAATTTCAAATTAGTTTGTCAACATAATAATATATAAAAGCTAAAATTACAAGGTTTTACAATGGAAACTAAATGTGATCGTTAAACTAAACAAACAAAACGATCCTGTACTAGAAACATTAGAACCTAATAAAAAGCAACATCTTCAATGCAAAAAACCCTTTAGCCTTGTTACATTATCCGGCAAGGAGACATTAACGTAAATATATAACACTCACCTTGTCAAAGAAAACTATTTCTTAGTAAGTACTTGGCGAGTTGACGTCGCGCATTCCCTTACCATTCACAACCTCAAACAATTATGTGGCAGTTTAACGTCTCTCTTCCCACGATTGTATCGTCAAAGTTAACAGAGTTTGCACAGATTTATGTTTATCTAGTCTGGCAAGTTGGTGTCACGCCGGTTTTATTGTGTAGACCCCTCGGCCGTACAAAGTACACGCATGCTAAAATAAAAGGAAGGAGGACCATTCTGTTACAAAACGATAGCACGCAGCTCCTTCGAGAATTTTAGATTATACAGCAATATCTTTATCAGACCATATAAGGCTTCAAGCATCTTTTAAAACGCTAGATGGGGCTGTTAGAAAAGAAGGACAACATATATTTTTTTCTTTTTGTTATAGGATCGGTCTTCGTAGCAATCGATGGGAGAGCCCTACGTTCAGCAGTGGACTGCATTAGGCTGATAATGATGATGTCATTATGAAAAGATTTGGTAAAAATGCCTAGGAACATTATTAATTAAACAGCATACGGCTTGTGAAAAAAATTATTCCATACCTTGTTTAAATAACGTACATTTAATCTATCATCGACCTACAAGCAAAGATAAGAAAAAAAAAACGAAACAAAACGTTGCATAAGGATAATAAATTATGATCATTGACTGATAAGGAAGTTCGACAACACTGAGGTCGCATAGGACAATAGCCATGGAGGCGATGGACGAACAATAAAATCTTTACGTCTTGTCAATAATACATCATACTTTTTGTCGCAAACCACGCCCGTCTCTTTATCTCGCTAACTGTACATAATGAGCTTATTCTAGGGAGGCGCTTTATCATCGATACATAATTGACCGGCTCTTTATAATTACCTAATGTATCATTGTCAAGTTAAATATTTACGATTGTCAGTCATAACTTATCTTATTTCTTTTTTGTATCATCACTGTTCAAATTTTTGTGATCTCGTTTACATAAGTCAGTTTCCACCCAAACTTATCCCACACCTATGAACAGGGTGACTAGTTGTTGAACTATAGTTTGCCATGGCATTAATTTGAAAATCGAATCCGCGGTCCGTAACATAATTCCAGACTAATCGCTGCCAACAGTGTTATTTAGAAACTTATATTTTTCTCATTACGTGAACAAACACGATTTTGATCTAATAATGAACTTCTAACTGGTGATCAACAATCCGTTTGCAAAATATTTAACCGTGACGATCTAATAATTACAACTTAAGTCGTTACGGTTGTTAAGTTTCGACTTTCTGTGGTTATTTATAAGAAATGAAGCTTTGCCGTGGTGTATCTTAGAAAAATCTTTCCCATTGTTATTTAAAGGAAAATCTTTATATGAAATAAAAATATACTAATTAACATTTAGAAGGCATGAGGCCTTATCTGTGTCAGCCAGATACCGAAGACGGCAGTGAATCCAGCATGCAAACTTTGCTTAAAAAATATTTACAAGTCGTTATGTGATGGTACATTTTATCTCTGACCACCCCGCGTGGTACAAACGGTCGTCAAACTTTCTTTTTCATAAAGATAAAGATATACACAGTAAGTTACATTGAAATCTTTATTATCATTGTATATTACAGATAATTTGACGCGGACAGCGATGAAAGTGGAAAGACAATTTATTTGAGGAGATCTCTTTAAAGTGGAAACTCGTAAAGCGCGTTGTCACACACGATAATACAAATTAAGCGAGCACTGGTCGTATCATCACGTCGCTCTGGTAATTTTCTTGATAAGCGGTTACTGCCCACTTTAATGGCATCCCCGTGGACAGAGCCTCGTGCAAAATAAAAGGACTCTTAAATCTGTCTAAGTCTTAGAACGATGCCGGTACTAAAAGGAAAGGTGTTGTAACAAGATATCGCAATAGTGTTGGCTTTCCTTTTGACTTTAATAAATTACAAAATCTCATATTTAACGTGGTAACAAAACATTTGTAAATTAACTACCTGCCTCCCGCGACTCTGTTTGTGAATTAAAAATACTTATTTAGTAACTTATTATAACAGACTGTATAATTAACTAAAATTCATCGATATGTTTAGCCGTTCGGGAATCCTGTAATAACAGGCATTCATTCATTCAAACTTTCCAAATTACAATACTAGTAAGAATTAAAAAAAAAACCTGTCTAGAAGTATACAACCCATCAAATACTAAGCATGTTACTCGTTTTATAATCTGAAGTTTATACATGAAATTGAAATCGCAGATCAAGCAGTCGATTGAGTGAGATTGCTCAATGCTTCCTCCAAAAAATTATTGGAGACTAAACCTTGCAGGGAAATCAATAATCATATTTTATTACGACATAAACTTGATTGAAAAACTCAATAGTTGTTATTAGCTTTTAACCGATTGATTTTTTTAAGCTAAGGTTGTTTTTTTTTGGATCTGTGGTCCGTCTGGCGATTGTCCACTTGGGTGGTCGAGATAGTATTCTTACACGCACGCACCTAATTATTTCAACTTCAATGTAAAAAGATAAGACTCTAATTCGCCTGATGGTAGCCACACAGTTTTTGCTGAGTGGTAAACTATGAAGCCGCTGTGGTTATTTTTTATCATTAAAAATGTGAAACTGATACAACTTGTTTGTTTTATAACGCGTTGGATAAAAAAAGAAGCTGTTACAAACTTTTGCATTTGACTATGTATAAATATTGGCCGAGATTATTCAGAAAAAATATGATAATTCTTATTTAACATACAAAAATGAGAAAGATTTTACATCACTTTTACAAAAAAAAATAACGGTTAAATTTAAATAAAATTGGCGTTATTTTAATTGGCGAGCGTAGTGAACTTTTAACATACTTAAGTCTTAGGTGACGGAAAATTAAAGTACCGCTGAAAATAAAACTGCGTTAGATTCCGATAAGGAGCGTGGCAGGCGGAAGAATCCAAGACAATGCGTAGCGAGGTCTGGCGGACTGGCGGGCTAGCGTGCACATCCGCGGGATATTTGTACGATAGTGTTGCAATTAGGGCCGTCTGGGAGGCTGGGCGACGGCGACGCTATCGCGGCATCCGGCGTCGCGGCAACTATCGTGTGAGAGATCGAGCGCCACAATCGGCCTTTACTGTCGCTCCGACGCCGCGCAGCGCGACTCACACTCCGCTAATGTGGCCGCAGATATGTTTGCGTGACGTTAAGGGTGCTGCGATTTATTTGTTTGTCCGGTCGAGTGCTTTATAGTGGTCTGCTGTACACTCACCGCAATATGTTCCGAAACATCAACAAATGAGAATAATTGAGGACTTCTAACGGCGTCTTTTATATTATTGTATGTGCTATAATGTAAATAGGTTAATTAAGTAAATACTGGAACCGTTAGAATACACTTTGAGAAATAATTATAAGAAACAGACAAGGACGTTTTGTTGACGGTATGAAAAATCATAAGCAAGCAGTGTTAACCAGTATTTCGATACGAAGTACCACGTTCTTATATTTTAGTTAGATAACACGATTCTCTTTATATCAACGATTCCAATAGTTACCTTGCTTTTCTGATCGGACAGGCAATAAAATGTAGATATTACTGGTCGAAGACAAGTTTATATTTATAATAGCAGATTAAGTGCACTCGTAGATACTAAAACCATCTCGGTTCCTTGTTAAGACGCTTGTAATTTGTAGCAACACTGTACTCGATCTTGTCGGTATAAAGTCCTTAGGGGATTTTTAATATTTATTGTAACTATCGAATTTACAGGTTGCAACATAAATTTCAGGTTATAAAATAAACGTCTAACTTTAACAGCGTAATTAGATCTGAAATATTCAAGTGCGATGTGCGCTAAAGTCTATTGCGCCGGTCGTAATAAAAGTGTTGGCGTACAAGTCGTAAGCCTTGATTGCCCCTCCGGAGAAATGGTGCCTAGGAAATGCTAGTTAGAAATATATTGCATGTAATGCGAGCCAATCAATCCGTGACGGGTTTGCTCCGAACCTTCCGGAAGTTATTATTTTTTTTATTTTTAGTGCTAAAGAAACTATCCAGTGCAATTTTAATTACTTTATTCAGGTCGTCAATTACTTTAAGGTGATGGTAAAAATATATAGAATTTAAACATGTCATCTAATACGGTTGGGGACCAGGAGTGTGGGTCGTCCTCTCTCCAGGAGGACCGACGACTTAGTGCGGACGGCAGGATGTCGTTGGATGCGGAAGGCGGAGGACCGCATACTGTGAAAGGCATTGGGAAAGGCCTATGTCCAACAGTGGGCAGACAAAGGCTGATGATGATGATGATGATGATAACATAACATTGGCAGTAAATTAAAAGTATGTTTTCCAGTAATTAATTATAAAAAAAATGAAGTTATCGGGCAATATTCTTGCAATTAGCGTCCGAGGCGAGTTAGCCCTCCCCTTCTGTACTCGCGACCCATTTTCACCGCAACCGGTAGTCGTAAAAATGTCCAGTCGTGAGGTTTTAGTGGAAAATATTTACAATACTATAAACGCTTTGCGTTGTCTAAATACTTCAACTATTAAAACTTTCGTGAGACATTTCACTATATTACTTATAAAACGGCTTAACTCACGTGTAAATTGAGTGAGCGACGGGCCGCGAACGCGCTATAGTACCAATCCCACTCACCCTGAAGAAGAGTCCCAGATGGGCTCGAAACTGGTCGGTACTGACACCGATTTACACATTAGTTAAGCCGTTTTATAAATAGTATAGTTGTCTAATTACGTTTGCATATTTTCACGCGTCTTTTTTTGCCTGGAACAAACCGACTCGAAGGACCAATTTGTTAACTCTATATTTAATTACAAATAAGGATTAGAAACATTATAAAGATAAATGATTTTAAAAAGAAGATAATACAGAGTGTTAACAAACCGATTGCATTAGAAAATGTTCTACTTCAGGGCACTGGAAAATTTGATTCTCTTAACGGACCGAAGATAAGAGAGCGACCGCATCACTACCTCTATCCGGAACCTGTCAAGGACAAAATCCTGCAGTTCACAACGACGACGAAGAAACCTAGCATACTACCGGATCAGATGAACCCGGGCGTTATATTCCGCGTCCGGATGTCGGACGCTATACTTCGGATAAAGCAACGAATGTATGAAGACCCGGAACGACACATAGAATCCGATATAATCTATACTAATTTGATTAAAAAGGTTGTTATGGACGAAATTACGAAATTTCACAATTTATTACTCATGTATAAGACTGATCGGAGTATAAAGGAACATTTAGGGGAATGCGGAGGAAGGATTTACAAATTTATAAGTTATATGACAATAAAAGTTCATATATATTGTTTATTCGACTCGCTATGGGTTGATGGTAACCCATATGTGATTGGAGACGAGTACTCAGTTACGCCAGTGGAAGTGCCCCCGATGCTGCAATGCGACGCGGCCGAGTGCAACTCGATTGTTTTCGTCGATTCAATAACTGAACCGAAAGATGTTGAAGAGTGATTTGTTTGAAATAAAAAATCCTTTGAATCATTACCTTTTTTATTACACCTAGCACCACAACAATAGATATTAGCAGCTCAATATACGTCTCCATTGAGGGGCTCGGAGGGTCAGTCACCAGTCCAGTCTAGTCACCCCCTTTAGGGGTGACTAGGCCATGGTCAACCACATCAGCCCAGTGCATTGACTTCACATATATCTTTAAATTTCTTCACATATGTTTTCGTTCGATCAAGAACGTAAGATAATGTACATATGTAATTCGAAAATCTAAAAACACAATACATGGGGGGGATCCAACCTGGACCATGTCGAGTACGGTCCGGTCCACTTAACTACTCCACCGACGACTTACAATAGATATACTATGTTCAAATTGTCTTAACAAGCAGTTTCTTTAAGTATCTAAACTGAAAAATGATAAACATTTTAAAAAAAGCTTTTTTCTTATCTAATACTAATTGATATGCGAATGTTGAAATATATATTTCTTAGCAGATACCTCCAAAACAGTTGCATCAATCTAGTTGATTTTTTTTCATTAAAAAAAATAGTAGATTTTAGTTAATTTACTAATATTTCTTGTACTCTAATTTAACTCAAGTGACAACTAATGCTACAATATAGTTTATTAGTCAAATGGCGGGAAATTTAGTTGAATTGTGACCGGAAATCGAAACCCTTAACTATTAAGCTATCGGTGCTTGTAAAATTGTCAGCGCTTACTGCCTGGAGTAGATAGACTAAGTTTTATTTACATGCAGACGACGTCCCAAGCGATACATCTCTTTTAAAGTAATGTCAACAAGTCCATTGTAACAAAAACGACCTATTCAAGAAACAAAGTCTTGTCATAACTGTTCAATTTCCTTGCAGAAACGACGCAATCGAGTTAGTAGCCGACGTCACAGCCGGACTCGAAGCTCGACCACCTCTGAAGTCACTGAGGTAGGAACAAACAATATCCACTACAGGTACAGTGAGGAAAATCTTTCCTTTGTAATTATTGGGAAAAGTCCGTATTTATCGTGTTCTCTCAAACAGCTTCAGTGCCATCTTAGAGAATGACATTATTCATTGTGACATTTGACACTAAACAATAAAGTTCCATATTAGTGGATATGACAATGTCACTCGTTTAATACGACCATTGACAGTTGGTGTCATCGTGTTCCGATAGAGCCGAGTTTGCCCGAAGGAGAATCATTTCTCACTACATCTGTAGAAGTCTATGTTCTTCAAGCCTGTTCTATATGTATGACGAATCATTCAGATCCATTTCTCTGTTCTGGAAACGTAATATAAATCCATCCATTTTACTAAGATTTTTATTAGCAAATTTATATTTACTATGTAAGGCATTGGAAGGCTTATTGTCCAGGAATGGGCAGACAAGGGCTGATGATGATCAGAAGGTTGTTTAAGATGTTGATTAAAATACGAATATTTCTTGCACCAACTAAACTCTACTCTTGTTGGTTTACGATAATCGAATGATAAGATTTGAACTTATAACCACGCCGAAAGTCTCTTTAACCATTGGGCTATTGGCGCTTTGATTTCTGCATTTAATTTTTACTCTTTAACTCTATGAAATAAATTCTTTCATTTTCCAGAATCACCAGCACGTCCAGAACAGCAGGAATCCAGTCCAGAAGTTAGGGCTTCGCCACCAGAGCTAGGTTCCTTGGTGCAAGCGTCGCGAGCCTCCACGCGCTCCGTGGACCTGCAGCTTCGGGCGCTGGAACTGGCGCAGGCGAAGGCCCGAGCTGATATGCTGGCTGCGTGTCTACCTGACCACTTTATGTCTACTGCTGGTGAGTGACGGTTCCAATAGCCTAATTGGTTAAAGGTATCTCCTATGATGTGGTCGTGAGTTCAAATACATTGGATTATCGTCATACCCTAACAAGTCTAGACTTTAGTTGGTATAGGAAATATTAGTGAAAAAAAAACTGATGTTAAAAAAATTAATAGATATTGAAACGCCAATAGTACAATAGTTAAGGGTATCTCCGAATACGCGATCGCAACTTCGAACCCGTCTATTGCTACTATATTACTGCTATTTATATATGCTAAAAATATATATTTTTGTTTTTAAAAAAATACAGAAGTAGAAAAAATGTCACTTATTTCTGTAGGGGTTCTGTTTCTGTAGGGGGTTCTCTCTTCTTCTGTTATGCGCTGCAAACAGTTTGCCTTTATATTTTGTGTTCCATTAACGTCGCCATGTTGAAGAACAAAACAGACTCCGCCCACTTTTTTCAAACAACCAATCACGTAGCACTGAGCAGAGAATGGGATGATTATTGCATCAGCTCATTGCGTCACAAGAAATAAAAATTTTAGTATAATAAATAAATATATCTATATATATAAAAATGAATTGCTGTTCGTTAGTCTCGCTAAAACTCGTGAACGGCTGAACGGATTTATCTTATC
>JAODUI010000032.1:4274504-4313452 GCA_027563995.1 Papilio gigon
TTCTACAGCTCTCTATGGTTATTTCATTTTTTATTTCAATAATATGATAACAAAACAGCGGCTTTAGAACGAGAATAACTGAAGTGGCCCACAATGTGTCGTTACGGTTAGGTGGCATTAGCGGGGGCTGGCGCGCGGCTAACGCGGGTTCAATGCCAACCGGCACGGTCAAACGGATTTGTACGACTTCATGGAATAACAGGGCAGTTGGGAGCGTTTCGCGTGCCCGCTACCATGATACCGTCGCTCGGCAACGTTGCGTGCGAGTTACTTTGGTACGGGCGCTAGATCGCGCGACACGATTATAAAACAATAGAACCATATTGCAGACACCGGTTAATTCACGATCTGATGTCTACTCTAATGACACCTAATAATTTATTAAGCTTTATTTAAGCATCATATAAAATTTGCTACAGAAATTCATCTATGATCAAACATTTAAACTTTTCATATAATATTAATATTGTCATAACATATTTTAGATTGTTAGCAAACCTTCTTAATTTAACTAACACATTACCAATGGTATAAAATAAAAAGCCGAAACAAGGACTCTGACCACAATATGTCAGGGGATAAATTAGGCTGACATTAAAAAAAAAAAACCTTCTTAATTACTGCATTCAGAGCTCATCTTTTTTTATAAATATCATCTCATCATGATAATTTTTAATACAGTAAGTAGATTTTACAAAACTTTTATAGTAATACCAAGTCCATTACCTACGTCAGAGATGCTCCTCGTAATGAGTCTAAATTACAGCGTATGACTAAGCTAAAATACCTATAATCGCTTGTAATTTTATTGGCTACATGTTGATTTTATCGCACGCACATGTTTTAATGTGGAAAATCAATAAGGAGGGATATAATTCAATGCAAACGTGCAATAACAAGCAGACGTGTTAATACGGCCTCCTGGCTACTGCTACGGAATTACGTTTTTACAATGCGATGTTTTTTACTTTGCTTAAGTGTTGTATCTTTTAAACAACATATAATTTCATGTCTATTTTTAAATTAATTAAACAAGAAGAGAATGGAAACAAGTAAAACCTCTGTAGCTCATTATAAGGGTTAGAAGTAACTGGAATTTACATAAATTCTCTTAATTACTTATCAAGTTAATGTTAAGCCATGAAGTTAATAACTTCACATCTGTATTACAGTTAAGCAAGAGTTAAGTTTCCTCCATTCTCCGGATTATAGATGTTTAAAGTAAATTCAACTCGATGAACAAAAATAAGTAAGCTTAGAATTGAAGCGCCAATCGCCTAATGGTTTGGGGTGCGGATTACCGATCTAGCGATCGTGGTTTGGCTTCCCACCATCCAACTATTATCGTAAACCATATGTTAGCACAAGCTTACCCGTAATAGTTACAAGAAATATTATTAAATTAATAAAAATGTACTAATAATTTAACAAAAAAAAGAATTACACGAGAATATAACAAGCTTCAGCTTATTCCAATAATAAATAGTTTTCATAACTTAATAATTAAAATTTAAAACATCTTTAATACAACAAGATGTCTCTAATAAAATAAAGAAATAAGCGTCTGTCAAAGGTGCCCTAAGTTATGAATTATTCATTGAAAAAGTTAATAGGACTAAAATAGTAAAAGAACCCACATTGATATTAACATACCTGTTAAATGAACATATCAGGCTATTTTTATTCTTTGATGCTATTTTTAGATTAAACGAAGCGAAATGTGCTATGATAATTTTTGCAGCTTGTTGAATCTTCATACGAGTGACCTAGAAATTGTGAGAGTGTACGAGTTTATAGACTGATATATTGATTTTTTTATTTCTTACAATATTAACTTTTAATGGATGTCTATATTATTATGGAAATAAAACCACTTTATCTTAAGTCAACACTATACTCGGAGTAATAATTGAGGTCTTCATTTATGACATTCTATGTTGGATGTTCTAAGTTTAAGTAAAATAAGGCTATGGCGATGAAGTAATTAATTATTACCTCAGTCTTCAAGTTGTTGAACCCTTTACCTAACCTTTATTAGAAAAGAGCCTAATTAATAATTCAAGCTGGCCGGATTTATTATCCAAGAGACAAATAATGACAGTATTAGTCATATTTATTGTTACTATTTATGATCTTGTCTGACAAAGCGCCAATAGCCTAATGGTTAAGGGTAAGGACTTCCGATCACGTGGTTGTGAGTTCAAATCCCGCCATTCGACTATTATCGTAAATCCTAACACAATCCTAGAGCTTAGTGGGAGTGGCAAAAGAAACATTATTAAATTAACAAAAATCTGCTGAAGTTTAAAAAAAAAATGGTTTGACTGTCTACGCGAAAGTTGATTGAAAGTAAAGAAATGAATATAGTTGTGTCAGGAACTCTGTGCGGAAATTAGTTAACTTCTGCAGGCACTTCTTAACGAAGAATATTTTATCGCAGTTGCAATGGTCAATGTCCTAACGTACGTTTGAACGACATGAGTAGCTCGAGTTCCGTTGCCGGCGCCAATTAAAACGCTAATTGCGATTTTAAGCGCTGATTTACCACGCGGACGGCGGCTGTGCGGAAATCGGCTTAGTTGAGATAATAAATTGATTATTACATATAAAATCTACTTACGTACGTACTTTATATAAAACAAGCTTACCGAAATCCTAGCTCGTAATAATTAGAGTTGAACTATTTTATAATTCGATAATCATTTTACCTTCACTTTGATTTACGAATGACAACAGTCATTTGTTATTTACGATTCAGTTGAATGCTTAATATTGTGTCAGACAATGTCGATAAAAAGTATAAAATCCATATTTAGACGTTTAAAGGTCATGAGACAAACGCACACAAAGATGTAAGTAAAAAGCTAATACACGTATAAGTCAATTGTATAATCTCATTACTTCCACGCACTCCGACCGTGTGTATTCATATCACCCAACCAACAACACGGTTGAAACTTGAACGGTTATATTTCAGAAGCAATTGCTCTGACATGATTTGAACATAAACACGATGGAGTTAGGTGAAGTTTTTTTGTAATGTTGATTTCTTGTTTACAATTAAATATTCAAAAATCTTCTGGGCCAGACTTTGTGAAAGGTAGAGAGTATTGGGAAAGAGTAAGATCTCTATATAATGAAAGAAATACAGAATTAAATATTTGTGTTTTTCTATTAGGTCATTAAATTATTTCTATTGAAATAACAATAGGAGGCAGGAGGCAAATAGCATTTAGGCGTTACACGTTTAACAGCGTTAAATGCGTAAGGTCTTTGACCTCTAAATTGTATTTATTATTTGTTCAAACTTAAAATCGAAGATTATATAAAATGAAACATACACCTTACTAAAAAAAAAAATGCGGAACTAATTACCAGTTTGTAATTGAAAGTTAAGTAACAACGGTCATTAATGATAATTCTTATTTATCATTAAGTTAAGTTAGCGGTGCATGAGACGGGAGTACGTACGTTCACGTTGCACTGAGTCTTGTCATTACGACACCTGTGTATTGAGTCATTTATATGATCTTTACATCAGAAAAACATCTGTAATTTTGAAGACAGATAATATGAAAACAAATGAAAGATATCTACTCAAAGGTCTAAGTAACTAAGTAATAAAAGTTTAGCTGCAACTTTTACTTGAACAATGGAGAAGATGGATCACCTTGTATATCGTATGAATTTTTTAATTTAAATAAACATTAACAGATCGAAAATGAAAAAAAAATCAAAACCCTTACTTTTAATAACACTCTTGGAATTACAACTTGTTTTCTCATACGAGCGTGTTATGAAATATTGAATGAAGACGACGTATCTACACATTTCATACGTACAACATACCAAATCTCCCGTTACCGAAGTAAAATTAATACCTAGCCTCCGGACGGACGGCTGGACGTATTTTTTAATAGTGAAAAATGATCGCCGACCACGAGGCCCGCTTATAATCTCGAGATTCCAATTTGTATATAATTATGAAGTTAAATCGCTTGTTTATATCGATGTATGTTATTATGAAATGCCAACATACGTAGATTTATAGCGCATTACGAAACTATTATCGGGAACGTGTTAATTATACAATGTGAGTGATTTAATCGATTAAATTTGTGTACTTATTTACCTATTTTAGTGTAAAAAATTCATTAAATACACGATGGGGATTATTTTATGACAATATCATAGAAATTCTACACCATTTTGAAATAATTAACTTGTATTTATATAGTGTTAATTGTTACTTACGTGGTCAAAGATTTAAAGTTGTAAAGGAAAGTGGAGTCGTGATGAGGTAATCTCATTAAGGGAAAACGATATGAGATCAATAAAAAGATCATTGAGCGGAGACGTGCAGTGCGCCTGGTGTTATATTGGCGGAAGCGGACGGAGGCAGTGCGGCCGCGGGCGCCGTGAGAAACGCCTCAAGACGACGTCGGAGCGTGTACACCCTATTTTTGATGCAAATGCGCTCAAGAATCCCTCACTATCTAACTACCAACTGCCTCCGCTGTGCATTCCATCGCTATTAAACAGTGCAATATAGTTTAATCTTCAATTTAAAAGTTCAAATTAGATAATAAACCTTCAAATATATTTAACATTACAGGGTGTTTCAACTATCGAGTAAAATAACTTTAACTGTTATTGTTTCTTAGAATCGAAAGAAAGCAACATACTTTTTTTTTAATGGATCGCGATATTAAGCTTTTAATTGAATGTATGCTTCAACCACGGAAACAACTGTCAGTGTATTTAAATTAGTTTTTTTTTTTTAAAATTAACTCCTTGTTGTTCTGCAAACCTCTTTTGGAAAGCTTAAGTTGTAAATATATCAACGTCAATTACTGATAATTACACACCGCGCTGGCCAGTTGCACGAGTAATCTTAACGTGTGAGTAATTGAAAATAACGAATACCGGTTGTTAAAATTGACAACGTTGAGATTGTTTGTTATCATTTGCGTACGGGATAAGCCACTGGTCCCCGTTAAACACCATAGGCGTATTACTAACGGACTACGATAAAACAAAACACGCCCTACAACCCTTAGCTTGATAACTCCGTTACGAGAAATATTATCTTCAATGTTATGGACATATTTAATGTCGATCAATAAGAAAACCATGGAACGTTCGTGATACTTTAACTATCGATGTAAATGAATTCATGTGAAAAATTTTACTGAAAATTTTTTTTTAGCTCTACGTACCCCATTAGGGTCAGCCGCAACAGGATATTGTATACGAATAATCGTCATCAGTAATTATGTGAATGATTGACGACCCGGAAAATAATGCAACTTGTTAGCCAGAACTTCCAATTAAAATTTCATGACACGAAAACATTTGTGAACTCTGTAAATAAAACAGGACACCAACAAATCGCGAATAATTCGATGGGAAAAAAAACGTGAGGTCAAGTGAATCTGTCAGGCGAGCGCTCGGGAGTATGACACGCGACCGGAGGCCAGCCGAGCGAAGATTGAATTGGACAGGCGAAATGATAATGCTGGAATTAAAAGCGTTTAATCAAAAGAACGAGCGCGCGTCGCGATGCGCCGGCCGACAATAGCCGGCCCTGTCATGCCGAACGTTGAAGACCGGCGCCCGATCACGACCGCGACATCGAAAATCAATAATCGAATGATTTAGCCACCGCGCCTCGTGCGAACCTGATTAGGCACGATAATGCCGAAAGCCCCCGCGATAGGTTATCGTCGTAGCGGCCAATTCACACGACCGTATTATTCCTAGACTTGTAACGGTCGGACACATATTTTTCAATGATACCTATCTTACGAAACCGCGCACGACAATCCGATTTACAGTAACACACTCAATATGAACGGCAATAAAGCGGCCGTATAGAGCTAAGTGGCCTCTAGGTCTCCCGGTACATAATAGTATATGCGTCTGATAACAGACTGGTGCCGTTTTGCAAATGATGTTTCCAAGCTATAAATGAATAATCCGCAAGCGTCGACTTCATAGGCGGTAATCAAATTAGACGTAGGTTCCTATTAGATAGCGAAAATGCCGATAAAATGGCATTAGAGAGGCATGTTTAATAAATAATGTCGTTTACAGCCATGAATATTGACATATATTTGCTTTCACTTCGATAAAGCTCTTACTAAAATTAATGCTTGACGAGATTGCTTTCGCAAATATGATTTCAAAAAGTGAGAAAATGGAACAAAAACTACTTCTATTACTTTCCATTTATACGTTTAGTCAAATATACATACAAAAATCATGTATGAAAATGCGATAAGACCGTCACAAGTATAACTCTATAGTGACTACAACACGTGTTCGCTACGTAGTTCCAACTAGATTTAGTTGATTAGCAATAAAGTGGCATCATAACAAACATGTTAAACATTCATCAACTTGGCAATAAGGTCATGAGAATTTACTTTTTAATTCACAATAATTCATTAAAGTGTGCCAGAGATTCAGAAAGGTATTAAGTGTGGGCGACAGTACATTATCGAGTGGAAGTATTTTAGGGGAACAACCATAATAGTTAACGTATTAAAAGGCGACTGGTGGGTGTATAGCCCGCTGGTTCTGATCTGTTCCAACATAAATATACAAATGGTCTAACAATTTATTCATGAGATTATGTCTTGTTTGATTATTACTCGTTACTATAGTTAAATTGTGATGTAGCATATACGCCTTATTAAAAAAAATAATGAAGCAATACTAACGTCGATAGGTCGTTGACCCTTGCATTTTTATTTATTGTGTTTAGACCAGAATGATTTCGAAATAAACAATAATTATATCTTTGGCATATATACGTAAGTATCAATCGTATATTAATTGTTTTATTTTGACGTTATATTATATATATACGTTTCTATAGTTGAATCAAACGCTCGATGCTAAGCGAGGAGACTCGTGAAGTCAGAGTGAAGTCGTGAAATGTAAAGTTTAATTGGAAGGAATGCATCTCCTAATTGAACCTTACATAGCAGTCGTGAAATATCAATTACTCGATTATTTCGGGAAGAAAGGATCGTCCACTATTTTAATACCTTATTTCCTATACTTTTATCATTGCTGTATAACACTGCATTTCATTAACATTGTTTATTTCTTGTCTGACAGAGAAATAGATAGTTTCATCCTGCATATAAAATTGTGTTCAATCATTTTGCTAAAACGGATAGTAGAGGCAACGAGCGTTCGAAAAGAATGGTCGCGTAAAAAACGTTTGTATTGTGATGTATGTCCATAAGAAGATAGCTGTCTGTAGGCACCTTAGCACAAAACAGGATTTATTTTTATAATGAGTCTATTTGCACACTTTCTCCAATGATAGTTTGTACGCTCATACAAATTTAGAGAAGTAATAAAACATTAAAGTTGATAAATCGATTCTCTCCGATTTGATGTTTTATTCTATATTAATTTTTACACTTCACACTTTTTAGACATTAGACTTCACAAATTTATTTAGACTAGGTTAATAATGTATCATTTATTATACAGTTGTTTGGAAAGCTATGTATTTCAAAGTATTTGATTTTGTTTAAGAACAGGAATCAATTTGTAGCTGATATCGAAACTACAGACTTGTTTGTGGGTCACGATAAACACGACATATACATTTCTAGGAAACCAATAAACAATATAGATAAACGAAATAACCATAATTACCATATTGGTGAAATATCATTGCTTGGGTGGTCCAATCTTTTTCGACAATGTACAACTGTGAGCTCCAAACTTCAATATCGCAGTCTGGAACTACCATTATAATTATTGTTATAATAGTGACCGAGTATTGTTTTTTTATGTGAATATTTATTATTACCATAAAAAAATTCAGTAGTACCTCTACGATTCGCGGTACTTTATCTTTGGTTGTTCTTTAACTTTTTTTAGAAACCGTATTAAATAATAAAAAAAAAACTGCAAGGAGATCATAAATATTCAATGAATTACAAATAAATAAGGAATTTAAAAAGTTACTTCGACCAGTTATTTTACACGTTTATATAAGAGCGATGAACTTTTAATGTGAAAATATAGTTCCTTGATGAAGTTGCTGTTTAGATGATGTCATTTCTTCGAAATCCCATAGATTATTAAAGAATTAAAGTGCAGATAAAAAACTTTGACACTTTTATTTATCATAGCTGTATAATATAATGACTACAATTATTATTGAAATTACAAAAACAAATTCATACTTTATTCAATACAAAGTGTGTCAAGAGGGAGTAAAGACATGGTCGGAATGAGTTTCGCGACTAGGAGCCGACTCATCCTTCTCTGGATAGTATAAAAATGCCGCAATAGAAAAATAGTCGAGCGGTGCGCTGGTACAAAGTGTAATTACAATTCGTGAGGTATCAATGAGTGGTGCAATTACGTCAGCGAGTTGTATATAATCGGCGGGAGCGTATTTCCCGGGTGTTTCGCCGACGTCTCTAAAATAATCTGCCATTACCATGATTCATATCGGAGCGGTCGGAACACACTTAATGATGGATCCCGGCCCTCCCAGCTTTGCGTATGCCTCGGCGACGGTAATGTACGTATGACACTCTATCCGCTGTATACATACCACAATTCTCTAAACGTTTTCTGCTCTAACTTATTCAGCTTCATTATACAAGTATTCAATTAACAAGAATGCATGCGAAAGCTTTTTAAATATTTATGACACTTTTAGTCTACATTGCACTGACTGTTAAAATCATATAAAGTGAATCATGCCTCGTTCAGGAATGCCTTTCACTTTTATCTTTTTTTGCATTAAATGAAGTCAGTGGAATAAAAGAAGTCAGGCTTGTTTAAAAATATAAATAGAACGCTCCCGTTCACCGACAATCGATAGGTGTAAAAGGAATACTGGCAAGACCATTTTGAATTCAATTGTATTGTCACTTGGACTGCGCTGTTATATTATTATACAGTAAATAAATTGTATTTTTTATAATATTGAAGTGCGGCTTAGCGATCGCAATACCCGACAGATGCGCCTCCAGTAAAATATTTATGTAACACAATCTATTCAAGCACGGTGTGGGCTGTACGTGCCGAGTTTAGCAAACAATAAATATGTTGACTTTGCCTTATTATAGTTTATTTCAATTACCTTCCTACTATGGTAGTATAAAAAAAAAGTACTTTAGGTTTTATGAACAGACCGTATTCTACACTAGTCTGTGGCGTGTAATGCTTTGTTATTTTATAATTTTTCATTTGTTTAAAACAAAAATTCTGGATTTGTTACTAAAAAAAAATGGTAAATTAAAAATTCAAGACTAAAGAATATTCATATACTTAATTTTACGCAAAGTTAATACCAGCAACATTAATAAAATAAAAATTAATTGACAGCAACGAAAGTTGACAAGAATACTGATTAAAAAGTATTTTGAAACTTGCAGAAATTTAATACGACCGGGGAGAGTTGCAAAGGACTGGTATCATTTATAAAAAAATATCCGTGAAACATTAAAATGTCGCTATAACATCGTTAAACTGCAATTTAAACAAAAATCAAAAACGTATAATTACAAATTAATGGAACGCTTGAAAGTAAACCAAGGTATGCCTATAGTTACCTTTCTTCGTGAAACATTGAATTTTTAAATACATTATTAAAGGCATTAATACAAAGTAATCTCGTTAACCCTTTTGTGAGTGTTAAATAGAACACGAATAAAAAGTTTAAAAGCAGCAAGATTTGTTGATATAGATTTAGTATCGAGAAACAAAAATGTCTTGAAAACTCAGATCGTTTGCCTTCTTTAATCTTTATTTGAATTTACATTGCGTGCTTAGTTTCCAACAGTTATTCAAAATAATAAATATTAACATTTACAAAATTACTGTTATAAAAATCAGAACCAGTTTTTGAGACCTGAACCGGAAATTACCTTATTTAGTTAAAAATGCAAAATCAACTTATCTCGACCAAACGAATATAATAATGTACATTAAAAAGGGGTTTAGGCATAATTTTAACTTTTTAATTAACTAAAATCGAATTTATTAAACAAGCAGTTTAATTAAAAGTAGTTAACGTGTTCACGATAAGAGGCAAAGAAAAAAAAATCAGTTATTGCGTGATCAAATTTTTAAATCATTACTTGAACCCCACACCCGCAAAGGATCGTAATATTTCACATGATATGTATATATCACGGTAAAAGCTTTGTCTGCAAACAATACATTTTACTAAATTACAAAGGTTTAATAGAATGCGGTAAGTGCTTCTGTTTTTACGACGTGCATTACCTAGATTTTGACTTTATCGTAGTCTCGGTAAATTGTAGTGCAGCTCGTAAACGCGTTCAGTGGTCGAACTTTGAATTTGCCATGTGCTTAAAATTCGAAGAAAGATTCACGACGTCATACGGAGTAACGGTCTATGAGTGGACGACATCTATAAGGAGTAACAGTAGTGTAAATATAAAAAAGAACTATGTTCAACGTTATGAATTTGTTATTAAACCTGTCGATTAGCATAAACATTGAATAAAATAATGTAGCTGGTTTCATCTTGGAGCGACGAGACGCTTCTAAAAGTGATATCATCGTTGATACGAAGCTGGGATTTTCACCGGCTACGTATTTATTATGAGTCGAGTAGTATGAGGCGAGTCCCGTACCATTCATTAAGTCATGAACGGCATTCATTTATTGCAAATTCATCGACAGTTAACAAATTAATACGTTACTCCTGTTGCGGTATTTTTGCTGCGAAAGGGTAAGGTGCGGCTCATAAAATGGGAAAGGTATATTATTACATACATGCTAATTATTCACTTTGATGGAATTTCGATATCAGTTAAGAAAGTGCTACCTTAAAATGTTTTATACGAAAATAATAAGGTCTTTTGATTAATATGCGGTTTTAAAAATGATCAACGAAAACAAAATAATGTATTTATCTTTGCATGAATTGCAAAGAATTATATTCTTCTAAAATATTATTACTTTAAGATAAATGAAATACGCCTTTGATAATCTTATCCGTTCAAGAAACGCAGAGTCGTCAGGTTGTCATGATTGCGATAATTGCCCTATCTTCTTTAAATCATTTATCGTTTAAACTCAAGACAGGTTTTCAAGCATTCGTAGTGAACATTCAAAGTTCGCTGGAAAAACGTTTAATTGTTTTCTAAGACGTAAAAGCTTGCAGACCGTTGGTATTTCACTCTAAAATTGTTTTGCTATTTATACTCTGGTGGAATTTATTTAAAAAAACTTGCCTACATATAAAAGTTGTTGCAAGAATCGAACATGTTATTTGCATACTTGTACTCGCTACTACTGTAAATCTAGCTTTGCATATTTCCTTTTGATGATTGAATAAAAAAAAAAATCAAAAGCACCGTTATCTTCTACTTAATATTAAAAGTGACAGGCAGGTGAGGTCCACCGGCGCCCGCTAGGCGTTTGGTGTTAATTATTATAATTTGCTACTAATATGCGTATCCTTGTGTTATCGTAAATGACGATCTTAACCTACTAACGCCTAGTTACAACAAAAAACTACTCTCAAAATTTGAACAACAGTTATTAATTTCATGTTATTTTTTATTGGATCGAAATATCTGATTATATAATGAGGTTAGTTCGTGTGCAAATATAAAAGTAATGTGGTTTAATAGTTTTTTTTTTATGTTATGTTTGTTTATTTCACTTATACGATACGATTTTTTATAACAAAAAAAATAATAAGATCATTGATTTTTTTTTTAAATACGTAACCATTCCTGGTAAGCTTGAAAAAGCTTTTTAGGATATGGTTGACGACAATAGTCGAATGGTGGGATTCGAACCCACGACCGCTAGATCGGCAGTCCGTAACCTCAACCTAGGCTTACGCTTAGGATATTGGCGCTTCACTAGATATGTAACTTAACAAATAAAAAAAATGAATTTTAAAAAGTTCACTGGTGAGGCATCTGATCTGATTCTTGAAGATGGCTGAGCAGCTGTAGATATTTAATGGTTTGGGCTTGGCTTTGTCGTCTTAAAATTACTATTAAAATCAGAACTTGTATAGTTTGTAAGCGTAGACAATATTTTTTCGGATCTTGATTCCTTAAGATAAATTAAGCAGTGCTTGTTACTGTTTATCGTAATAAAAATGCTAATAATGTTGTCGGTGGCAATTAAGGTTCACGTGCTTACTCGGTAATATGATTATGCATTCAACTCGTGCATCGCAATATTCGATATTAAAGTACCGTTCTCAAATGTTGTAATAGTTGCAACGGCAGCAAAGCGGTAACATTATTTGGTAGAGGTGTAAATCAAATGGCGCCTATAAACGAGTACAGGTTTATTCATGAGCATTAACTCACGTTATAATACTAAAGTATCAAGATATAAATACTGCGAACTGCTTAACTGAACTGTAAAAATATACACCGATTAAAAACTTTTATGTTCGTATATTGGCTGCTGGTTTTGATAAAACTTTCTAAAAATTTGCTTAGGAGATAACGAGATAAATTAGGTAGGTCTTAATGAGTAAGATGACCTAAATTAATAGTGCGGGTTCAAGAAAGGTCGTGCAATCATTACCCTTAATCTACAAACATTTAATTTTGGACATAGTCTAAATATGGTTATAACAGTGAAGGTATTTTTGGAAACATATTAAACTATCTTATAAACGTCTGAGTATACGTTGGTCATTTTTTTTTGTGTAATATGTTGTGTATTTGTACAGAAAAGGAAAAACTTCATATTTCCTCGTATCTTTAACAAATTGCAGCGTAATAGAGACAGGTGCGGGTCGGGACGCGTCTACGAGCCGGCGCGTTACATGCACGGTATGATGGCGTTCCGCCCCTAAGTAATAGATGTTGTTTCATTTGCCGCATCGCTTAGTCGATTCGCTCGTGACTATCGCTTATATATCCAGAGCGACACGCATAGCTGCCTTAAATGGTAGACCCCAAGACGAGCACTCATATAAGGACGTGGGGCCATCGCTTACGGACTTAGCGACGAATGCTGATGACTTTACCAGCTAGACTGGATTGACAATCGGATGCTTAGACTATTCCAGTTCCGATGTCCTGCCCCGACGAGGACTGTGTACATCGGATAATTACATCGGCAACCATCGACTTTTGATTGCTTGTTAAGATGTAGTGGATATTAAAGTCGCCTGCTTATAGTTGTTACACGTCTTCAATACAATATCTATCTATCAATACAATTTTCTTATAATCGCAGTACTAACCGTTTTTTGCTAGTTGCCCATGATGCAAAAAAGTGATATACTAGTGCGTAGTATCATTGAAGAAAAATTACTTGGCACAATGTTTTATAACAAAAATAATTGTTTAGAATATCGTATAAGATAATTTAGGATCAAATAAAGAAATTAGCACTCAAGGGAACTCAGAGTTAGGAGGTAAAGGTATTAGGATTGAAGTTAAAAACTGCCAAGAGTTTAATATTATAAATCTTTGTATGAAGTGAGAGATGTGTGTCAGGATGGTGCGGAATGAGAAACCGTTATCTGTGTGTCACATATCTTTTAAGGTTACAGGCGGCGCGCGTGTTTACACATAGTTTAATATTATAATGTACGTGAGGTATGTTGAATTTGTGACATCGAAAGATATATCTTGGAAGGTTAACATTGTATGTTTAGAAAATGGTCAATTTAATTTCACCCAAAGTAATAATTTTAATTATATACAAAGGCGATACTATTTATGAGGAAGCAAGTTTCTTTTTATAATTTACAGCAATTATCGAGATCAAGCGCAGAGCCCAGGACAGAGTGAGTTTGCGGCGTACTATGGACGCCCTTTAACCGACTACAAGGTTTAAGGGCAATAAGTCAAAGCTTACACCCCAATTTCGTGAGGCAACCTTATTCTATAATTTGTAGATATTGTAGTACAAATATGTTGCTAAAAAGTATAATATAAAATGCTCTGGTTGTTCAGCCACACATGTAAACCAGTCAAAGACTTCACTGAGTCATTGCATTTATTCATTATCATGTGAGAATATCTAGCATTAAAGGTAAGCAATCTCATAAATTACGTCTGTATAATGAAGCCATAAAAGCCTTTTAGGTTTTTTCACTATGCGTTCTTAGAGTTTTTTTTCGACCAAGCGATATAGTCTCATAAGTTGGTAAGTTTAATGGACCGCTTAATTGTCATACTGAGAAGGGCTTTAATGTTTTTTTCTGAATGATGCAAAAGAAGCAATAGACTAGCTAGGCATTGATTAGCCTACATCGGCATTTCATTGTACAAATGTAAATAATCGTCTCCGACGCACGCCGGGTGTGCGACGCAAATAGAAGAGTCGAACAGCCAATACAGCCCTGCGTATCTTCACCAACTAACCTACAAATTTCCATACATGCACATCAATTAACTGTTTTAATTGGTTTCATTTTTATTAATAGTGATACATGCATGAATAAAGTGGATATAAATTAGATTGCACGATCAGGGCCCAGGTAATATGTAATAAATAAATAATATTCATATGAGTTTAAAAATAGACTACTCGTTCAGTCTGTTTATTCTTCATAAAGGGTATGACAAACCTTTTTGATCATTACTATGGCTTCACGTTCGATGTCGTAAAATATTAACAGTTTTGATTTACTGACATCATCATGATACTCAACAGTGGGTTGTATGTAATTTGATACCCGTCTTAACATTATTTTATCATAAACCTATGGCTATATTACAAAGATGTAGCTTTATTCAATGTGGCAAACATTGGGTACAGCGTCGTGTTTGTAAACAAATTCACGATTTTTAAATACAGGTACTGTTACTTAAACGCGGTTCGGTGACCACTAGATTATCGTGACTGGAAAAGTATTACAGCTGAATTTAATTTAATTAACTCTTGCGCCTAGAAGTTTGTGTAAAGAGTATGCATCTGTTTTAATTGGACAGAAGCTCGCGTTTCGAATATCAACTACGTAAGCTCGAGTGGTCGCGTACAATTTGGTATTTTCTAACACTGCCGGTCTCTAAAAGGGCCTCCCTCATTAGGCGTCTACACGGTCGCCCGCTGTCGCAGTCTAGGCCTACCTTTATGAATATTCAGCAGTCGGCAAATTGTAAGTTAGGGTAACATTTATGGCACATTTAAAGATAAAACACCGTTAAAATTCATCATGTGCGCACATCTACATTGTAATTAAATCTAACCGGTTAATCCTTACAGTTCAGCGCACAAAGGCAAAATAACAACTAGTAAAAATAGAACTGAACGACCGTTTAGATATATGTCGAAAGACAGAAGTAATAATAGACTTTATATATTTGAAGCCGCATTCAATTGTAAATAAAAATGAGAAAATTGCCAGTAACTTGTCCCGTGAAACGATGCGAGGGCTGTCGTTTGAGGCGATTTATCACTCGGCAAATCGGTGTAGGGCGGTGAGTGTTGATTGAGTGCAATAGATGTATGATATCGCTGGTGCGCGACAGAGACGGCTGCGAGGATTCTGTGGTCGACCAGCAAGGACGCGTCGCAAGGCCGTTTGCAACTTGTTAGTTAACCCGCGTTGTCCCTTCCCTCGGATCACACGCCCTGTCAAAGGCCAATCAGATGGCACTACAATGTTAAAGTTTCTGTCTGGGACATTTACTATGTAATATTCTATGAGTTTCATTTTACAAGTGGTATAATAAGATAGAAAAAAATATTTTACGAGCATAGACAACCGTTAATAACTCTAAGACAACACTATGTTCAGACACAAGTATGCAATCATATCCTTTCGACTTACACAATAAAACTGTCACGGCTATAAACATATAAACATAAACGTGAATAACAAATTTATTGCGAATAAACATTGATAGACAGCTAAGTTTAATTTATTTAGAAATACACTCGCAGTCAAGTTGTAAATGGTCCGTTAACAATTAAAGAAAAGTACACGAAATGGCAGCTCGACGCATATAGCATACTGTGAATGGGGAGTTAGGAACCAAATAAACTCTAAGTCCGCACATAAATCTAAAGAAAAGCAGTCCTGTAGGACCGACAATGCATGTTAAGCGGAGTACTAAGATAACATGAGTTCTACGGCGGCGTGTACCGAACTGATCCAGCCGGGATAGCGGACGCACACGGCCTCGATTGGAATTCAACAAAGGTTAATATGATAAAACGAGGCTCATGTTCGAGGAACGAGGTCCCGCTACGATCACATTCGCCGCACAGGTGAATGAGTACGGATAGTTTGCAGTTACCACATACATTATTTAAAAGTGTAGTCCTTCTGGCCGACTTGGAAGATACCCATCGCTGGATATCCTTGCGTGTAACAGTGGCCAAGTGCCCGTTTATACTTTCTTACTGTATAGTTTGTTAAATGAATTTACCGCAAACTATGTGTTAAGAATACATTTACAAATAGATACTCGTGTAAACTTCATAAGAATATCCCCCTTTATGTGCATTGCGTCTCACCTTAATGACAATTTAAAGACACGATAAAAGGATTTAAGTAAAATCATTTTCAACATAAATACTATTCTTGTTAACTCACCACATTTAAAGTTGGTATTTGATTGAGAAGGCAATTAAAAAATAACAGAAAATTTCCTTCGATTTGCATAGCGTGATCTCTGATCTGTAAGTTTGCACGCAGGCGGAAACTTGAATTAACGCCACATGTAATTTGCAACAACGGTTAAAAACTTTAGTACGAGTCCAAATCAATTTATACGCATTTGAACAGTAAACATCTGTTTCCTTCACAAATGGATTTTTGTTTTAGTAAACATAAATCTTTTATATTTGGAAAATTAAAGGTCATGGAAATAGAATTCATAAGCAAAACATAAAAAAAAAATAATTAAGAAACGGAAAGATATGTCTAAAGTAAGTATCTTTTTAGTATTATACTGGTCGAACTCAACCTCGCTTGTTGACGACAGACCGATAAAGAGACATCCCTAGTGACCACCTCCATTAGTTGTAGCAAAAAAGTTGCTTTTCCAAGGAATGTTATAGCAAAATATAACATCAGCAGTGTTAGACAAATTTAAATTATTTATTGACGTTTTTGCACAAATGATAGAAAATGTAACCGGAAAATATGATCTAAATAAACTAACCCATGTGCCGTTTACAACGATTTCCTTTTATTTCAGTTTTATATTATTAGGAAATGGAAATAAAAAGATTGATTTTTATTACGATTTGTATGAAACATGAAATAATATTTTTAATTAAAACATAGTTGATAGACGTGTTTCATCTACTGGAGATTGTATCTAGCAATAGACACTAGAAATGATTAAAATATTTTCTCTTCTTTATAATCCAGCTGAATTAAAATGCTTTAGTGTAGGAAAATAATTGCACTAATAATTGATTTGTAGTTACCGGCATCGAAACGTAGCGTCGTGCCTTTGCGGTGCGGCATGTGTACAGCTATGACAAAAGAAATAAAATTTCGTTCTGACTCACGTAAACCTGCCCAACAGGTTTAGGACTATTATCGTATCTATTAATGCGTACCGTGTATTTATAATAAGACTTCTGTCTAGACCCGTGTTATTAATATACGACGCCCTATCATCGACGCCTAAATTATTTCAATTATGAACATGTAAGCGTTGAAGAATACATTGAGTTTATAAAAATAGCTGTGAGAATTATAACATGTGCAATAATCCGATAGGTTGTCTGATAGCGCGAAATAAGTAAAGAACAGGTTCAATTAAAAATTCCATTATACTAGTACTAATGTGGTACGATCGAGCTTACGAAAAGATATTGACCTCGGATCAAGCTGGATCACTTATGATCGATGAAGGAATTAGAGTTTGTTTAATAGCGAGACAGCTGGCGCCAGAGCGACTTGGTGGGGATTGCGATAGTCATTTATTAATTATTTCCCGTCACCTTTTATCTACGCAATAAAAATGGAGGAAGTAATTTTTAGTCAGATTTATTTATTGATAAGGTACTTGGGAGTAAAAAAGAGCTACCTGATCAGTCATATCGATGACATGGAGTTTAACCACTGGCAGTAACTAGAGTATTGTAGCATCTGTATTTGTTACTTAATTTCCCCTAGTGCGATTTTACAAAGTAACCGCTTTTTATTATAGCCATATTCACTAATTAACTATTATTAATATTGACATAAAATTAGTTCCGCGAATTATTTTTAAACTAGATCGGGTAGATTTTTGCGACCAGAGATACTATCATAGACAATTTTATCAATCGGCACTTTTAACTTCTAAAACTATTAAAAGCTAAACAGTTAAAATTGCGCGATACGAATCAACTTGCGGGCAAAAGAGAGCTCTCGACGCAAGTAAAAGTGTGGCGCCAGATCGACAGGCTTCCAACTCCTACTTGATACTATATTGAAACACGAGCTTTGAATAGTGAGGATGAATGCTTTTTTTAGGAACTCCCCAGTGAGCCATGCAAATGTGTTTTAACGTTTAACAGCATGAGGCCTCGACAAGCATGCAGATTAACGAGGGACCAATAAAAATACAATGCCCGTATTATTGTCCGGCTACTCTCATTATTTGCAACCTTAGTCCATCATCGCGATAGCGGAGATGTGTTTTGAGCTCCGACGCCGGTTTTTGCGCGATGAGATTTGTTTTTCGTGTCTTCGACCGCGATCATCTCGAGGCAAGCGAGGAGTATTATAAGGTTTTTTTCATTAGATGACAAGCTTATTTGCATCCGTTTCGATACATCCGAAGGCGTCGGGGGCGTGGGGTTGCGATCGATAACGGGTAATAATGTGTTGAGGCAACAAGCTTCTCATTAAGTCGATCAATGCGCGAATCAAACGCCGTACGGATTTCCATCGGCGAATTAATTCGATGGACGCGAGATCGAGTAACGGTGTCGACGTGCCAATGACATTCGTCAGCGGTGGTCGCGCACCCACGCCGCCGACCACTGCGCTGCCCTCGCCTTGCCCGCTCCGCTGCGCCCGAGCCTCGCTTCTCTTGCGCTTGTTTTTGTAAACAAATTACCTAGCGTGAATTCATCATCGCAGCATGAGTGAACACTTCCAAATATGTATTGGACTGGTACCGGTCTCTTATCTAGCTGCCGGCACATCGGAGTAACGTTTCATTAAATACGAAACCGCACGACTACCAGTAATGAACAAGTCGTTGCTCTACCGCAAGGTTCGGTTAGCGGTGTTTTTTTGTGCTTTGCTCTCCTTATAGATTGATTTCTATTATTGCACTGGGAGGAACTGTGAATACTATTACGATGCAGTAATTGGCCGCTGCAAGCTCAATGCTATATCGATATTGCACGTGAACCCTACTTTCTTTTTGATGAACAATACTATTGTGGCCCCAACTTGTATTAATATTTTAGAGAAGCTCAGAGAAAGTAGCAAGACACCATATGAAATGTTACAAAATGAACTATTGATTGAACCACATGTAATAAAACAGACGTTGTTTTTTTTGATAAATTACATGTGGTAAAATGTAATCCAATATCTAAGCTAAAAAAATTAACATAATACAGCGTTGATCGGAAGCCGAGAGAGCAAGAGTGTACTAAAGACGGGAATTCATGAGATGATTTTTAAATTCTTCTAGCAAAACCAGAAAAAAATATATACCAAGAGATATTTAAGAGGTAAGTTGCATTTACACAATGTTGCTTAAGATGATATTCATGTTTGGTATTCAATATATTATTTTAGATAAAATATTTTTTTACGATCATCGATAGTTCGATCGAATGTTTAAATATAAAAATGCCAGACAAGAAATGTCTCATCGTTGTAACGTTATATTTAATGTTTCAAAAATATTTTTAGACTTTTTTATAATCTAGCTATAACGTAGTTTTTTTTTTAAATGTACGTGTTATATAGAGAATGACTTTCTTTTTATTTCGGTGTCAAGCTCAGGTGCATGACGCTGTGTCACAGTGCATCTATTGTCACCGTGCGAGTGGCACTTAAGTTATGCGCCCCAAATACAATAAGCTACTCGTTAGTAACGTGAGGTGAGGAATTTAGGCAATAAGGCACGCGTGTTATGTGTGACGTTCAAACTTTTACTGCTGAATACACGGAGCTATTTTCAAAAATTATTTTAATGAAGATTTTTATATACATTCAGTTAACACTGATTTTGGCGTAAAACGTAATTCAATCTACAATTTCCAATTTTGAATCGAATCAATCACTTCTGCGCTGCGTTTTACAAAGAAGCTTAATAATAACTGCAGTGTACCAAAGAGTTCTACTGATGGAGTGCTTGTATTAATGGATTCTCTTAGATACTACTTTAATCTTTTGAATCCTCGTTCGAGCTAAGCTTATTTGTGACATGTTATCGATTAATGCTGTTGCCTGTCTCAGTACGCTTGTTTTTCTTTATTATTAGAATCAAGCGCTGACTGCGATATGCTACATATCAAGTAATATGTAATTTTGTATTAGTACATAAGTCATACGGTCACTCTTTTGTATGCTTAACTTTGTAAAAACCAAATGACTGTCAACTTTAAGAATGAGTATTTTGAATATATATTTTTCTCAAGATGAAAACCTACAGCAGCGCAATGTAGGCTTCAGCCTCAGCAGCCTTGGCGCTCTACATTTCGTTCCGCGAATCACGTCCACTTAAGACGTCTGTCTCCAAGAAAATGGCCTGTGAAAAATGGAAAGTGGAGTAAATTTGTCTAGTGCAGTGTATTAGCGGCCACACAATAACGGTACGTGTTACTTCGATAAGGGTACATGAACATGCAGTGGTCAAATTTAACGACAATCTAAATAAACCGTGAGAATATTAGTCGCGGTCAGAGTGAAACTTGCAGGCCCTTGTTTCGGATAAAAATCTCGCGATGTTCAGCTTCTAGTAAGTTTACTACCGTAATTACACGACACAAATTATTATCAGTAGGAGCCCTTCATCCATGCAACGTGAAATAGGTAAAGGTTTATTGTAACTTATGAAATAAAACGGAAAAAAACGTACAAGCTGTCCTAATAATAGTTATTCGAGGATTATCAACCAGAGCAATAAAATTTGTTGACGTAAACCACACTATTTATATTCATAATCATTAGTAAAAAGGTTTTATACGAATAATTTCAAAAATAGACATCTATGACTTCTCGTATAAACGATGCAGGTGAAATGATGTTACTGAGAAATTTAAAGGACCTCACCTTGTTCCCTCTGCAATGTACGATATTACCATACGATTAGAATTACGGTAAAATATGTCTGTGACGTCCACTGCAACTTACCTGAAAAGATTAACATAAGACAGTTATTATTGCGCTGCCGTTAAGAACAATTTTTATGGGCTTTAGAGTTTATGAAGGTTATTATAATTTGTAGGGATTTCAAACTTGTACATTGAATCGGAGAAAGCTCGTACGCTGTTTACATTACAATTCCTTTTTGGGTATTTCCTACGACAGTCAAACGCATACAATTTATTACGACACTGGAAGTAATATTCTTTTCGATTCCGATCGATCTCTTCTTAGCACAACACAATAAGCTTGCATCGCTATAAATGGATAAATTATCCAAACGAGTCGCAAACGGATCGGCATAAATTATTAAGATAACCTAAGTAAGTGTAATCATATAAAAGAATTTATAGATGGGAATGAGACGATTGTACATCGAGAGAATAAGAAAATAACATCCTTTTATTTGCTACACCAACTTAGAGTTTAAGCCTGTAGTGTAGTACAATGTTGTAAATGGTTAAACGAGTATTTATATGGAAGGCAATGGCCTGATGTGATATAACATACTAGTAAAGTATCAGAATAACATATATTAAATTTGACAATGATTTGTTTTTCAACATTGATAGGCTTCTATATAATTAACGCGACAGAAACTATGATTAAGTAAATCTAAAGGGACACTTAATAATAATATACAACAAAACTAGTATATTCGTATGCAAGAAATATCCAAGGAAGACCGAAGTAGAAATTAATAGGAAATGATAGCACTACACCGACTGCTACAGTTATTAACCGGCAGTTCAATTTCAAACTATTAAGTGTTATACCATTAAATAGTTTAACTGCCAATTGAACATACGTCTTCGCTTGTAAAGCAATGCTTACTTTTCTGCCGTTTATTGCAAACGCATGCTTGTCTAAGCGCAACAAATACATCGAACTTAACTATCAACTTAAGAAATAGATATATTTTTATTACTAATAGATAGGCATTGATACATATTGTTTATTGAGATATGAATAATTGTAAAGTTTTTATCTTTGTAAAACGTAAAAGTCAAATGTCAGTTGGCAGTCAGTGCAAGGAAACAACGGCTCGGACATGTCAGTTAACACGCGCGGCCTCGATCGTGATACGAATATTGTCGCCCCAGATGTAGAAAAAGTAAAATTGATATTCTTTAAGCTGTTCCTGAGAACTTTCAACAGGATTTTGTCACAATTTCTCTAAGAAAATATGATAAGGTTAGAGATCCATAGATATACTTTAAGTGTGTAATTTAAATTTAGGCTGCAATTTTTGATACAATACAGATTAAACACCGTTTTAATGGCTTTGTGGGCAACATAATAAATACATATTCACTTCGTCAAACATAATAAATCTATTTTACAAACTAAGGTAATATATTTGAAGATAAAGCTAAAGTAAAACATAATTATTAGTTCCTTATACAGCCTCGTCGATGGCAGAGCAGACCACAATTCCTAGTCCTTTCAAAATATATTTTAATTGCGTACCTAATAAATAACAAGCAGGTTTTAAATCAAATGTTATATGTCCCATAAGACAGGTCTAGCTGAGTTAGCAATTACTACGGTTGTATGTTTAGTCGTAAAAAACAAGTCGTGATTATGTCTTGAATATAGTTCGACATGGAAACGAGCGAGTAAACATAAACAGCGACAATTTTAATCTTAAAACTAATCTAATGGCGTCTACTTTGAATGCCGGAAAGAGCAACTAGAATTGTAACACGTCTAAACGGCTTTTGTAATTTTCAAATATTAATTAGGTTCATGTATTATTGATAATATTTTAAAATACTTTCTTAAAATGCGGTATGGTGATATACGGAGAAATGAAATCAAGAAAGTAGTGAGATGGGATGTCAATGGACCAAAAAGCATGAATAGATTGTATTAAAAAGGATTTGTGTGTCATTTTCAATGTAGAATATTGTTGAAATATATCTTCATTTATTTTCACGAAATAATTTAAAATATACTCCGAACTTAGTAACGACGACTTAGCAAAAATTGGATTAAAAATGAAAGTCACTTTTGTGACATTAAACAAAAAAGAAAGGAATCATTAATGTTCTTGTCATCTTTTATAAACTGGTTTTCTGTTATGGAATACTTTTTAGTAGCTTAAAGTTGAAATTAAAAGACAATTGTGTTTTTATAGAGCGTTAAAAAGTTGTCCTGTTTAAGACGTTACACAAGTACTGAGTTTTTGTCACCACCAGCTTAAGATGTATTTTGCCACGTCTTTATGGTCACTGGACCGTAACGACGGCGAGAGAAGTAAATTATGTTAATAGAGTAGTGTTTATTATCGATCGATATTGTCATCTCTGGTAAGGCTCAAGGTTATAGATAAACATTGTGTTAAAGTCATTTTTCTTAACTTTTTAAATACGTAATTTACATCGCTGGTTAGGCTCAAGATTAAATAAATATCGTGTTTTCACTACTTTTCTAAATTCGTAATACCCGTCAGGTTTTCTCGTGGGTGTATTTACTTAGCGGACACTGTTACTCAAGTGTTCATTATTACTATCTAACGCGCGAAAGTTAAACAAAATGCTGCGTGCTCTGGCACTAGTCCCAGTCACCGCGTTTCGTATTCAATAGACGATAATTACGATGCAATTAGGTGCAATGAAAACTTGTAAGTATGCCGTATCGAGCAACTTGTAAACAATAACCAGTTTAATTAACATTAATTAAAGATTACATTGTTTTACTGATTCTTCTAACTAAATGAGTATGTTCTTGATATAAAGGAACATATCTAATCCACGTTGATATAATTGTCTGTTAACTATGTTTTAGACTTTACTAGCTTGCGGCATAATTCAATGGGTAACAAGCTTAAATGTCAACTATTTCTGTTCGCAATCCAACAAGCTCAGTGGACGTTTATACATGTCTGTCAGAAATAAAAGTCCACATTCCTATTTTCTTAACCACTTTCGTTAAGTATTGAATCACAAATAAAAATACAGCAATGGAAATACCAAGTTATACTAATAGGATAAGAATATTTGAACAAAAATTTCATTAATAATAATTGTTAGGTGCCATTAATACGCGTCGAAAGAAAAATGTACAATTCAATGTTTTAAAATAATTTATTGGAATATCTGAATAACGGGAGTTTATGGTGCAAAAACAATACAGTAAATATTTGATAACTTTATTTTCTAAGTCTCCCAAGAGCCTCATAAATTTAGTCAGCTTAGCATAGAAGATTCACTGCTGTTCTTCGAATTAAACTATAATTATTTCGATAATAAACAGTTCAAAGTCATTGAACTGCGGAACTTGATAAAAAGATTAGTACCTTTAAAAAATAATCGTTTAATTAGTGGGAACTACTTTTTTATATCGATAAAAACGTTCCGATATAGTTAATTCGAAGCCAAATATCAATTAATCTTAAATAAACAGTAATTACGTCGGTCTAGGGTCACGGGAGATTGATGAGTTCAAGAATGAATGTTACATTTATATCTCAGAGCTACGCCTTAATAAAAAATTGACATTATCAAATCATTTCTTACAATCTACTCTATTATTTAGTCTGTAAAGAGTTACGGCATTCATTTTATTAGTTGTCATAATTGTTATCTTAGGTAATGCGTCTTAACGTATCTTAGTAAGGTTTAGAAGCAAGTCGACAGTTTTCATCAAAGGTTTACCGCTGTGAGAACGTTATAAAGAAAATCAAAAGGACAAGAAGTAAATAAGTAAAATAAAGATATATAAAATAGAGGACGCGAGCGGGGCAAGGACCGTGGGCGTGTTCCATGTATAATGACAGATCTTATGCAACGATTTCTAATACTAGTCATTAAAGAAGATTAGATATGGGCAGTCGTAGAAAACATTTATAATAAACTATCTTCTAATTGTCACTTTATATGTTTGAACGCAATTATAGTCAATCGAAATCGAATTAAAAATATGCAATCTATTTATATTTGTGGAACTAGTTGAAAGAAGCGATGATTTATCATGGTAATTTAACCACTAAGCCTATAGCCATGTTTGCCTTATATTACGAGTACTTTTAGGAAATGAAAATACTGTTTATTAAACAATCTAACACTGCATTATATGTGACTACAGCTTTTATATCTTGGCCCATATGTTTCTACTAACGTCAGAAACTAGTTGGCGCGCTAGGGTATATCGAATACATAAATTAGGCACTTTACACGAATTTACTAGACATTTCATATCCGTCGTAAATATAGTGGCATAAATCCCTATATGTTAAAATGTAACTATTGTAAATATTCAGGACTAAACGGTATAGTGTCAGAAAAAGAAAATTGAGCAGTGTTGTTTATCGTGGTGTTGACATTTATACATGTAATAATAAAACATTATTTTTAAAAGTATATAGAAATAAGTTTTTTTATAACAGCGCATATTTTTATAACAACGCATTGTACGTCGAATTGCATATACACAGTATCTGAGTATTAGATTCTAATAGCTGCATACAATGGATGGAGAAAGCAGTACATTACAATTTGCATCGTTTTAAGATAATAAACCGAATAATCAGGCGTGTCCTTTTGACCGGTAGAAAGCAGGGGTCATGTGCATAACAGATTCATTGTTGTAAAATATGCCGATGGCCAAAACGTCGCTCGTACAACTGACCTACTTGAAAGTGAAATGCAGTTTCGTTAGAAATAACGCATACGATTATGTTAAGGAAGACATATTTCAGAACTCGATTCGAATGGGAAGCGATAAAATCTAGCGATAAAAATATTCATGACGTTAATTGTGTGTACATGAATGAATAAGTGATACAACAGATGTGCGAAAAGATTGAATGTGCATGGGAGAGTGGGCACGAGCACGAAGGAGCGTGGTAGCGATGCACCGCGCGGCCGGACTGCGGTCGGCGGGCGGTCGCCGTTCGGCGCTCAACGCTCGGCGAGCCGCTAGCGTCCGGCGCAATCTCTCCCTTTCTCTCGAGCTTATCGCTCTCTCTCTCCGTCCTTCGGTGGCTCGTTCCTCTTCTTCTTGCAAGGTTAAGGTTACGTCAGACGTGTTATGTTATAACCGTTGGGGCGCACTCCGGCAAGTTCAGTGTCTCGTGGAGAGTGGCCGCGACACTAAGCTCGCCACAGCACAGCGCGCGTGACGTCGCAGGACTGTGCTCCCGCCAGTGATATACGAACAGTGAAAAGTTCATGAACTGGGTGTTGAAATTGTTTGAACTATATCCCGTGACGACATTCCCCGAATATTTCTACTGACTTGTCCCTTGACCTGTTTATATAGGTACGTATTTTACACTTGTAACAAATGAAGATAACTTTTTAGAATGCACACAAAAAAAATATTTAATTAAGGATTTGAGAGAGAAAAATCTATTAGCTAGGGACCTGTTCCATACAAACTGGTCTGTAAACATTTTACGGTAGCCACAGGAACCAGTGTTGTGGACGCCTGCATTTTCCTTGGCATGAGATAATTAATTGCTATCTGAGGAAACCTGTGCTATAAAGTTTAATTAAGTCATAAGACTATTGAACAGATTAAAAACATAAATATGCGAAAAAAATTAGTAACTCGCATTTTTTATCTAAATAAAAATATTTCTTAGATCCGATACGGTTAAAGGACAGCATGAGTGTTTATCCGGAACAGTAGGTACAAGAAGAACTATTGTTGCGATAAACACTTCCCACGCAAATCTAGTCGAGATTGTTTTTTTTTATTATAATCCACGTAATTAGCTTGATAGGAATCTGCATTATATTTACAATGAGAATTTCTCAGACATAAGTCGCACGAAGTATTTAAAATTAGTGTGTAACATGCATAATTTATAGTGGAACCGTTAGGGTGTCGATACACGAAGGTTTTTGCGTTCATCGCGGCACTTGTACACACATTCGTATGTGAGCGATAAGCTCCGGTGCACAAACAGCAATAAAGGTATTGCCTTATATGTAGACTCACTGCGCTTAATTCTATACCAAGAAGGTTAATTATTTTATAACATTTGTTTTAAAGATAATTGTTCCGTTTCATAATATATAAAAAAAAAACTATATAGTCTTAACATTGACATAACAAATTATTCAACACAATAAAAATAATATTTTCTTTCAATATAGAATATTCGAATTTAAACTTCTAAATAAATTACTTATAAAAAATGATAATAAAATTTGTTTAAAAGTAAATAAAACTTATTTAATTCGAATATTGTACATTCTGAAAATTCAATTTTTATACCATTTAATGTTACGTATGGTTTGCTTTAAACAAAAGACTTCAACGGGCGCGGGTAAAACATCGCTCACAAGACCCGCGTTGCGTGCTCATCGGACGAGAACACGAAAGCTCCATACCGTCGAGCTATTTAAAAACGATTAAAAACTGTACTATTACTGACGATCACTTGTATGAAAAGCTTTAAGCATTTGCTACTACAAAGGAAATTAAATATACTTTTAATTGAAATTCTAGCACCTTTAATTGATGGTAGAAAATTGCTCCATACTTTTCCTGTCTCTTACTCGTAAATCTAAAATGGGTGTAGTCATAGTTTAGTTAAGTAAAATACTTTTGACACAGTCCTAACACCATAGTACCACGATAGCAATGAGAAAGAGAAGTAAATTTTTTAAGTAAAGTAAATTTACAACACAAAACCATTTAAAACAGACATGACATCCATAAAATCAACTTGCAATTAACTTGTTTACGTAAATTTACAATGTATCCACTCAAAGTGTAGGAACATCGAAGCAGTATTTCACGGAGGTACTTAAGGGCAATTACACACGCAACAATTGGTATGGTATTGGTAGCGGTAAACGATTGGTCACAGCCGGGAACGGTCCCGAGAGCACGATTGAGGTCGGGGGTCAGAGTCGTACCAGCCTTTGGACAACGACTAGGCATTATCGCGCCGGCCGCACTACAACCTATGTTCACTTCTGTCGGGCCTAAATCTAACGTAAAATACGTAAACGTTATTTGTGATCTCTTTAGAAAGTTCAATACATTTAACTTGATAAAATGTATTTATTCGCATACTTTCTTTAATTTTCTCTACATAGAACAAACCCTATTTATATTATGTTCTTTAAGATGTTTATTTTAAATTTCATTCATTAAACATATCAATTTACGGACGTCATTATAGTTGTAATTAATTAACAGATTTATTGTTAGCCGGTACACCGGCCGCCAACATCCCGTTTGTGCACAAACAGGTGCAAATTAAATCGTGTATTGGTATGGGCGGCGTTGTACCTAGTTAAAAGAGCTTACTTAAATAATCACTTTTCTCAGACAATATTCACACAATTTTAATACTTGACCTATTTGCGGGTACAGAATTATATTAAAGCAGGCCGAGTTAGAAATGACGCTTTCGTGACTGCACAAGTTACATAGACACGCTATTACTGGAAGCACACTAACAAGGTTATTTCTTATTATTTAAGAGTATTAACATTTCTGAATATATTGAAAATAATATTCTCATTACGTATAACGTTTGGTGAAGATGAACTGAGTTTAAAATTTTAAAACATTCTAAAGTCTTTCCTTATACATGACTCATTAGTAGCGTGCCAGGCGTTCGCGGTAAATACTTGCAGTAAGGCACAATAAAAAAAGCAACATGCCGTGCATGTGGCGTGCATCGATCTTAAAACAAGAGAAAAAGTTCAAATTATCAGAATTGTTTATCATAAAAAGTTTATGATATATTCGATAAAAATATTTATTAAACCATTTTATATGCGATTTTCAAATTCCTCCGTTCATATGTAGAAAAAAAATGAGTTAATATTAGTTTTTGTCAAGAGGTAAATCCCCAATGTTTTGCATTCTACAAAGTTAGCAACATCTTTAACCGACAACAATTAATGTCTTTTTAACGCTCAAATGTAAAACATAATCATCGGGTGGGATCATGGTGAAGCGTTACTTCAGAATTCATAAAAATATCTAAAAGTAGAATAAACATCACGATCTTAAACGTAGAACAGTTTTTTTTAATAATTAAAATGTTCCGGCGTTAAATGGGCTCAGTCTTAAAGGACGCGGAAATCAAAATAGGTGGACTTAATTTAAAATATCGAATGCATTTTGATATCAGCAGAATCTGTCTCATTGTTGCTGCTCCTATTTATAAAGTAATGTTCAAAGGGCGGGAGCGGCGCGGCGTGGTCGTGCGGGTCACAACGGATTCCATCAGGCGTGCTTTCCTTGAAGGATTTTAATTACGTCTCTCCGAGGTCAATGTACGCGCTCCTATTATCCTAACATTTGACTATCGATTAAACGTAATTGTTTTATTAATTGATAGCTTAATAATTGTTTACATTCATAATTTATATTTTTGTATATTGTTTAGTGCGAAAATACTATAAGATTGAAAATTAGATAAATTTAAATATGAAAAATGAGAATGGCAATCGCCACTTTTAGAATCGCAGTCAGAAAATTAAGCACCGTTATTTGGCAATAAAAATAGAATGGTAATATTTATGAATTTGAAATGCTTAACAAATCTATGAATGGAGTTTACAACGTTGAGTTTTTTTTTTAATAAGATAGCTCAATATATTCGCATGGGTTTATTGACACAACGATGACAACGCTCAATAGCGTTGTTTGACTTGCTAAATAATGCAAATCAGCACAAATTTTGCTCAAATGTGTAAAAAAACTTTCATAGTTGACCTGATTCGATTTGAACAACTGTTAATATGAAACTCTTTTTGTTTACCATGCAAGATAGTAACGGACGTGTCCGTGTATAGGAAGTAATGTGTTGTGTGAGGCTTTGTTCGAATCAGTTTGTGGTGCGTGGGTGAAATCGTGTTATGAGTCATTTGGGTTATGGGGTTTATGCCCAAATATTGACACGACGGCGTAAAAGCACAAAGCTATTTGGCAGTACATCAAGGAGATGGCGTCACGATATCTTACTAAAATTATAAAAGTTTGGATGTTTGTTAGTAGATATCTCTAGAACGGCTTGATGAATCTGCTTGAAATATGGTATTAGATATAGAGCATTGTTTTGGAGTAGACAGGCTTCTTATGAAGTATTATTTTTGTTCCGCACGGTGGAAGTCCCGAAAGATAGCAAGATAAAAATAATTGTACATTTCAAATTGACATTAGCGTACAATGACTGCCATTATAATCATTACAACTTTAAACAATTGAAAAAGAAAAGTGTTAACGCAAAATAACGTGTCAAAATTAATTGTTTAGCTCATGAATTAAAGATCACTTTATGACCATTCCTTTTGTCGAGACACAAAGATTATGCAGTGGGCGTATACGTTTATTGTTTGATAACTACAATGACCTTGAGATGACTCGATATTTTTTCATATAAGTATTATTTCATATAAGTATTATAAGTAGGTGGAATGTTGCGATGAAATTGATCAAATTGATTACGTGTCTACACTCGGATGGTCTAATAGAATAGCTAGAGGAACGGTACCAGTGGCGTGTGTCGCATAACGGCGCGGATCCCGCGGCTCTCACGGCCGGTGTTATGCAACCTGTTGCGCGACGTAATTCTTATTGGTTTGATATCGAATTCCGTAGAAAAACCAATAAAATTTTGTGACCGATTGACAAAAAATCAGTTATTTTTTGTTCAATGACATAAGATATCATTCCTGTTAAGATAAAAACTTGCGGATGAGAAATAATTTAATACAGTTTTAGTACAAAAGGGAAACAGATTAAGCTAAAAATGTGAAATAAGTATGCGTTTTTTATAAGATATGGGGCAAAAGAGCGGCGGGATCACAAGAGTGATCATCGACGCCTATAGATATCTGCGTTGGAAGAACCACACACGCGTTGCCGGCCTTTGAGAGAGGGGATTATTACATGCCTTGAAGAGCATTATGTAAAACAAATAAAACAATCAGTTGATGCAGACATACTGTAGTAAAGATGTAAAAGACGTTACTTACCCATGTTATTAGCGTTAAGTAGAAATATAACGTTACCACAATTACAAAGCAAAACGCTACCCGTCAAAGGCGTAGTGGTTCTATAAATAAATAGATAGAGTCGGAGATTACACGCACCGAGTTCTTTATAGAATTAGATGGATCGACACCGCACACTAATCATGTTCCCGACGCGAGGCCTGAAGTAATGGCCGACGGATGTATAGTAGAACGGATGACCGATCAAAACGTATAAGTGCCCGCGCCTTCCATTAGAATATAATGGACGACGTCGTGGTTACGTGTAAATTAACTAAGCAGCCAGGGATTTAACTCGAGAGCAATTTTTCACGCTACCGACTTTATGGCTGGAGGGGCTCTACTATAATTAGGTATAGAGGTAGAAGTAAGAAGAAAAGAATATATGGATGTGTTTTCATTTACATTCAATTACGTAGTTAATTACGATGTAACCCTATTAGCTGTTTCTCATACGAATCGTACGATGTGAAGAGTTGACTGATAAGTGAATTTATTGCCACCTAAGGCTAATTGTGAGAACCGTAATAAAAATGCGGGATAAAACTCTCAAGCCATTGGACTTGCTGTAGATGTAAAAAAACTACCATTGTTCTGCAAAAAATAAATGGTAAAAGGAGAATGGACTATTTTTAAGGGTGATTAAATTAGAGGTGAATTTCAACGTCAGAAACATGGAACATGTTTAAAAAAAAAACTGCCCTACGAAAATTTTAATTTGACCTATATCTTATAAATACGTATACGTACGTAAATGTGGAATTAGTATTTGCAATAAAACTGAATTTTTAAAAAGTTTAAGGTCAGTGAACTTGAGTGTGTTTACCTCTTCTATGAATACATTGTTATTCATACTTGCAAGAGAGTTACATTTTGAAATTGATGCATCACTAAACAATAGCCCATTTCCTAGAAATCAAATTGGAAATTAGAAAAAAGTTTTTCAATTCGTCCTCAATTGATTTTTTGCGATGTGTTCCATTCACACAGTAATTATTAGTTGATTAGTTGGACAGCAAATGGCAAATAAAAACAGCAATACACAATGGATCTAAGGATCGTATATAAAGATGGCATCTTTCACATAAACATAGCACAAAAAAGTAACAAACTATTTTTTTTATTTATAGACAATGCTGTATTGGTTAGTTACAAACAAAAACGTATTCCCGTGTTGTAAATAAGGTTTTATAAAAAGTAAATTAAGTTTTTAAAAAAATTACCACTAAAATCTAAAACGGGACTTAAAAGAATAGATTTCTTTAATTAGCAATTACATTTATGGAAACTAGCGTCGCGGTTGGTAAATAGTTACGATTGGTATAACTTTTTTCTTTATCGTCGTATTTGGATAAAGAGGGAATCTTGTCGTAGCATTTTTCAAATTACAATAGCAATTTAACAAATTAAATGATCATTGAACTCGGCTAATGTTTAGAGGATTGCGACATTCGTGGTAGTAGCTGCGAGTTGGCTCGACGCCGTAGCGACGTGTCACGTCCCGGCCGCGGAATTCGGTTGCGGCGAGCACGCGCGTGACCGCAGCCCGAAACGCACGATCCGCAAATTAGTCAGAAGCTTCTTATGTTCTCGTAAGATGGCTTGCGGTGAAACTTGCTGCCACTACCGACGCACTTCAATTATAGAAAATCAGTATGTGACCCAAATATATGCAGCGCGCCTCGATGTGGCGTCGACGCGGAATGCCATTTGCAGTGTCCGCTACTCATACCGCAATACATATCTATTTACGTACATACCTAGTATGTAAACACCTGTTCACTTTTATACCTCGATGTAAGCGTAGGCCCAGAATGAAATTACCTATTGATATTGGCCATACGCATATTTATTACCGCCGTATTATTAGCATGTTACCTGTACTAAGTAAAAGATTTTAGAATCTTGAAACGATTACTAAAGTAATTTACGTTGCAATTTTCTATTAGAAGAGGTTTAAATTTCAATTAAAGGCCAATTAAAAAGAGGCTATTTAAGGTAAACTTAATTAAGTATCCATACATTGCGGGAAAAAAGTATAAGGCAAAATTCCCGGAGTCGGATCGTGACGATTGGGGGAGCTAGTGTGCTGGGAGCCGCTGCGATTGCGGTAACGAGTGGCCGAGTGGGCGCTGTACACAGATCCAATGCAAATTGAGTAGCGATTTGCGCTTGTATAAATCAGCTCGGCACCACCGTACACCACATTTCGTCAATTAACATTTATATAGCAAACGATAAATCGACGACTTGTATTCTTTGTATTGATTTATGCACGACTGCTGTGATACAGGGCGCCGATAGCACCCACATGTTGACAACACAATTTATTTACCATCTCAAAACATAGATGGAGTTTTCAAGAATGAATAACTCCGGGAATATAGTATCCGCCCTCGAGACATCGCTTGTTACAACTAGAAAGTGAATTATAAGTCTGGAATAATTTGTTCGAGGCGACCAAGTGGCCGGCCGTACAGGTTAAATTACAGGGAGGGATCAGGAGAGAGCGAATTACTTTTGAAAAGATGAGCCTTAGTTACAAATATTCCTCGAGCAGCTATACATAATGCCATATTCTAGAGGAAAGTAATAATAAAAATGTTTTGTGTAAAATAAATTGTCTAGTAGCAAAATTTTACGATTAAAATCACTACGATTTTTTAAAGCACAATGTATAATAACCTGGCAATAACTCAGTTTTATTAAGGACACAGGTCTATCATTAAGACAAGCGATTAATTTCGACTTGTTAATTTTACTAAGTAAACTAACGGGCGATGATTATTGTCAATAGAGGAGATAAGTAGTCGGAAATAGCCACTTTGGTATAACCGAAGCATTTCGAGATGTAAACGTTGCGAGACTTTAATAATTAATGAAGCGTTCCCGTGTCGTCTAGTTATTGGCTGACATCGCGCTGAGATCTCATTGCTAATGAGAGAACTTTGTCGGCAATATATAAGGGCGTGTTTGGACTGCGATCGTCCGTATAGCTAGTGCAATGGGATACCTTATATTTTACCTTATTAAGGAAATAACGATTGGTTTAATTTTAGAAAATGTTAATTGACTTAGTGCCAAGGTTCTTAGATACAAATCAGGATCTTAACGTTGATTAACAGTCAGTTAATAGTAAGTATCCACTGATGAATTCTTAAAGCCGGCAAACTTCTATAAATTAGGCGAACATATCTATTGATACTAGTAGCTATGTATAATAAGTTTGTTTAAACAACTGACTAATCCCATGTGAGGGTAATTGACACAGATTGTTATTTTGCTCGCACATTTTGTTGCGGTAACTAACGGTTATTGTTAGATAGTATCGTTGTTTTCAGTCGTTTAAAGCCGGCTTTCTGAGCTTTAAAATAAGATGGCATCTATTATCGATGGTATGTTTTAGCAGAGATTGTGTTAATAGATGGGGAAAGTGCGTCGGTAGGCCGGGTCGCGGCACGGTGGCAGAGCTATCTAATCGGGCGTCACCCCACCGCTGGGCAACGATCATGATAACAGCAACACCGCGCCCACTCGCCAATTATGTGGGAAGAGGTTACGATCCCCGGCGCGATATCGACGCCAAAGCAAACCGAGCTGCCGATCGCGGACTAATCACTAATCTATTACCGCTAAAATTAACACCTCACGATTAATTAGCTGAATACAGATAAACGAGGCATTTAATTCTAGCTAACTTAATTTTAACTTAAGTTGTTAATGATACGTAATCAATGTATACAGCTAGTAATTTATTTTGAAATCTAACAGTAATCATTTTGTTTAATGTTATATTATGTTTAAAAATGTGCGGAGTGGTAAGTGTTCCTCCAAGGGACATCGCTATAATCAACTTAAACTAACACATCCCGAAGGATATATTAAAACGTGTCCTGCTAATCCTCGCGTAGGTAAATAGGGTGGACGACAGGCGACGTAATTACAATAAGTACGGTTGGCGAACAGGAACCTTCCGAGCCCCGTCATTTTATATGATCGTATCCTTGCAATTATGCAACACCTTCTAGGAACGTGGGGATTATAAAAAGATAGAAAAGAAAAGATGCCTCAGTTGTAATCTGTGCATGAAAACAAAACAAAAACAGAGTACGTTATTATGTAAATTCGAAACGACATGATGGAAATTTCTGTGTTAACATTTTCACAGTTACTAAGCTTAACGTATCATTTTTAATACGAATTTATTAAATAAATAATTTATAACAGATAGTGTTGTTTCAAAAATATTTCTAAACAGGATATCTATATCAGTACCTATTTTTACATTTCACTTTAAAAAAAATCAAACCCCACCATGTAACTATGGTGAATGACATGGTATGACAGAAACAATTACGGTTCAAGAACCTGTCATCAAAACACCATTACTACTCAAGCGACTATGGTTAAAAATACATAAATCTACTTGAATATTATCTCCGAAATAAAAGAATTTTTAAATCATTGTTTTATAAAAGAGAAAAAAATTATAAGAAGGGATATTTTATTATAACTATAATGTCCAGTAAGTTTCTCTTCTAGAGCTTTATAGGAATCTGCAACATTGTGAGCGTAACTAAAATAAAATAAACAAAAGTGAGCCGGCTTGCCACAAACTCTATTAGATTTTCTAACTTTTTGCAGATGTTGTCGTCGCCTAACTCGATCTCGATGCGAACGTGAGAAAATGGTTAATCTTATTTTATTATACAGTTTCTTACGAGAGATATTACAAAGCGTCTTTTGAATGTAATCATTTAGTTAAAATTTCAATAAACTTATATACTGTCAACTTTTAAAAACACATTAAAAAAAGTAAAAAGACATATCTATTTATTTTAAGATGACTCTTGAAAAAATTATTTGTTATTGTCTTACCGCTTTCTTCCTGCAATAATGACTTGCATTCTTTTAATTCGCGCGATTTAGAAAGGAAGAGTGCAGATGTCACAGTATGGAGCCGCATGAGAGAAAGCGATGACACATTGTGAAAGGAGTTTTAAAATAAATCTCCAAGTTACTCAGCCACATTGTCGAGTATAAGGTAGAAGACTCCATGAACTGCGTCAGGAAGGGTACTTTCTTCCTGCATATGTGGAGCTTTTTCAACGCAAACCTAGTTTGCTTATACAACTTATCGCAAGGTATCACATCGTATAAGGCTTGGAGTAATTTTGTTTTTACCATCGGTATAGTAGTGTTGGCTTAAGGATTCACAGGAATCGATTCCACTTTCTGCCTTAAGCGTTTGTTAGGATTTCTCGTTTGCGTTTATTGCCTTTCTTTATTTCGCGAGTTGGTTCGTTGCCTTCGATATCGATTGTTAACGGTTCTCGGTGAGTATGAGCATTTGCATGGTGTGTCCATTATAACGGTCTCGTGGGGAAGTTATTAAAATACGTTTAAAATGGTTGCGCATTCGGCGGTACTGATAAAGGGTAGGCAGTGCAGAGTCGTGAGTTGGCTCCGAGCTTTATTGCTGTCGGCTTGTGATCGAGATCCACGGGTTAGACGGGGCATCAGGAAAAACTGGATTGAGGTGTTCGCGAGCCTCTGCTGGTGATCAGCCTTGTCTCGTTAGCAGGGCGTTGTGTTTCCGCAGAAGCGTGTTGACAGCGACATGCTTCCCAACTAACTTCCTAATTGGTTACACAAAATGCTGGGTAACGTGTTAGGTATAATTTGAATTTATGGATCCTTTCACAATAAAATAATATTTTGGGAACAATACAGAAAATGTTAAAGATGAATGGTAGTGAAATCGCGTGACGAAATGCTCTGCTGTAAACATTATAATTCCACTTACAACGTTAAACCACTTATTCGGCTTGTGGCGACCGTTATCCGGCGCACGCACGCCGCTTGCATCAATGGCATATTTTTCCCCAGCGACTCTCCACGCATCTACCATTCAAGGTTAACCCGGTCAGTGAGGCTCTTTGTTTACATGAATAGGTGACACGTCTGGGAGCACATTATTCGAAATTGTGAAGGGTCATTTCACAGGCCATTTGAAGATAACTAAAAGTAAAATATAAACAACCTTATAAGATCTAATTTTTTAAGAGTCGTACAATTTCTATTTGGTATTAGTCAACTAGAGTTTGCTCACTGTGATAAAAGCTGTCCGTGCGCAAATAAGTCATTAGTGGGCGTGGATGTATACATAATCAACTCCCTTTGACTTAGAGTGCCGATACTGTCGATGCGCGCTCAACACGTATTACTTCCTCACTTGCCTGCGGGCAATTGTAGTGTACATATTGAATGTTACATTAAGTTATATAACCTTACTTAACCTTATATAACCTTACTTAAAGCAAAGCAAATATATGAAAAATATATCTCGCATAATTATTTTAAACTACATGATTTCTATATACATATATAAATATACATACAACGTATTTTCGTTCCCTAACTTTTTACAATAATCTTAGTTAGAGTTCATAGTAATTAAAGCTTTAAAACAGTTTTCAAAACGTGCTGTTAATTTTAAAATCGAATTTATGAAATGGATCAAAGTACACTCATAAATGTATTGGTTAATAATAAAGTAAACCTGTAATTTAGGGCGATGTGAACGGGATGCGCGCTCATTAAAGTGGAAAGTATACCGTAGTCCGCATCCGTGAATGCACCAGCACAAGCGGGGTTGATAAACCTGTCCCGACCCGGCTGACCATACACCATTGGTTTTTTCTACAACAGGTTTAACTGCAAGCTACGTTTTTATTGAACACACTGATTTAAACGTACAGCGTAAATAAGCTTTTCGTTGCATTTAATGTTCATTTTTCTATTAATGTACACACGTATACAATTACAAAGATTTCTTGTAAACTTTTCCCATAAGTTATTTGAACGGTATTAATTGTTGCAATATAAAACTGCAAAGCTCCGAGTAATGATTAAATTAAAAAAAAACACTGCATTTGGTGCACGAGATCAGAATATATGTAGTGGTAAAAAACGATAGACTATAAATCAGTGTGGGCAAGCTGGAAATAGAGCTAGCGGGTCTGTGAGTGTGATAAGTGATATGTGCTCGCGTGCCGGTCGGGATCGCGCCCAATACGAGCGGCCGTCATGCCATCCGTACATTTTAACGAGAGAGCGATTCCCCCCGCCGATAGCGACGGCCTAATGAAAACTCCTTTGAATAATGCATTAATACTGGCGTTAAATCGTGAGCACCCACAATCGACGTTACGAGGTCTCGAACGCTCGATGCAAATTTCAATTCACTCCCGAGTCTGATAACGTACCGGATACATTTAGAGAAATGCCGAACGAACGGTAGCTCGAGTGCTAAATGTGAACTATCGCTTAATCGTCGATTTCTATTCTTGACTAATGACGATCATATTTTACGCCTTTAGCATGAAGATAGTTCCGTCGGAGTCGTGCTTCTGGAGGACCGTGCTGTACATAGGTTATGGGAATGAGTTGTATTTTTAGATATCTTCCGCGATATGGAATCGCGGTCGTCGTTGACATGGAAGGGCCTGGTCATAGGGCCGGGCGGGTGATGGGTGTCGGGATATCTGGCTACGCGGTGTTTCGTGCTGCGCCTCACGCCGCGACCCGCGCTCACCTTCTCTATTGCAATGTCAGTGTTCGGACCGGTGACGAGACAATCGTAAAATACAATGTTAAGGTCACATCATGACTTCAATAAA
>JAODUI010000032.1:4318940-4330803 GCA_027563995.1 Papilio gigon
TCATCCTGCGCAATTGCGTTTTTCTATGTACCAACTTTTTATTATTCCTTTCAATATGGACAAGCGGTCTTTACTTAAAAGGGATAAGGAGTATCAATTATAAAAATATGTATACATTTCTAGAGACATCATCATCAACCTGCCCTGTTCCTTACGCAGGGTCGGCACAGTATGTACTACTCTGCCATACATCTCTGTCAGCTCGAATCTGAACTCACACACTTCCTACACATATCCTCTTTCACGCAATCCTAGAGGAAGACCGAAGAAGGTGTAGATGGATTGATAGATTGATTGAGGTGTAGATGGATAAAGGTAGACCTTTATAACCATTAAATGCAATCTCATTACCTTCTTGTTTATGTGTTGTTGATGTTTTCTTTCAAGAGTATGATATGTTTAAATTAAATATTATTAATCTCTATAGTCCTCTTGCGTGTAAAATGAATGGAAATAATTCAAGTGTATCTCAAAGGATAATGTTGATCTAGTTTCTCAAGTTTTGGTACTTTCTAAAAACCTCTTAATTCAGTTGTCGTACGCTGGGAGCGTAAATAGTTAAATGCAAATGAAACGATGCTCTTCTTAGGACACCTCTTCTTTTGAATACAAAAATACGAGATTTAAATACAGTAACATGGATGTGAAACGAAAAGCGATTATTCTAGGACCCGTTCCTAGAATAGGGTCGCCATCGAGTGCTGATTTTAAAATTTAAATCGATATCTTAGAATAATAAACAAGTCTTAAACAATGGGTTGTATGTTGTAGATGTTGAATCGCAATTTATTTTATAACGTATGCAAACTAATCTTAAAAACATTACAATCTAAAAAGGCCACAAACACCAACATGCGAATTATGCCCACCTTCGTTGTACACAGACTTTTTTAAGTAGGTATATCTAAAAGAAGAAAGAAATGAACAACAGAATTTTGAAGTAATTTTACCGAAATTTAATTTAAATTAAATTAAATGACGTGCAATATTAGACACTTAAACAACTAGCTTGATAAGAAAGACCTTAAATAGTCGATTAAAATAAGGAAATGTATAAAATTTAAATATGGAAACGAGCTAAACACGGGCAGCGGCAAGCCCTAACAGTCCCGCTTTATCTATGCAAAGAGCAGAATACTCCATGAACGAGTTCCTAGAAATTCCCGAACGTGATACTTTTGCAATTACATCCACTATATAATGCCTTCAACTATTGAGAAAATCATGTAAGCCTGAACACACGAGGGGAATTATAAATAACGTATATTATTTCGCCCTATAATTATTTTGGTGAGCTATAATTGATACTGTCACGGTGTAAACGGAGTAATTTAATTTTAATATTTTTTTTCTTGTTTGCAGGACGGACGCTGGCGGGTAGCGGTTGCGTAGCTCAGAGGTCAGTAACCTCGAACACCTTTCTTACGATCGGAATTCGTGAATCTTCAGAAATAACTCGTCATTATTCCTTATTAGCCTTTAAGGAAACATTTAAACCGTATGAAAAGCAACATGTTCTTATTGCTTTGAGGTCGAAATTACAATAATGATAACATTAGAGTGACCTGGATCAAATTATATTTGTATCGATATAAAAAGTCAACAAGCCAAATGTGAGTCACCGTTATTCGAGTAGTAATTTTTGTGGATGTGTGAATATGAAGTTTATAAAAAAAAACGTAATTGCTAAATTAGGAATGAAACGCCGTTGGAACAATTTCGTTGTTAACGAAGCGTTAATAAGAAATTCATGTACAGTTATTTGTTTCGGTAAGAGAAACATAACACGGTCATTAATGATAGACACTCAGTATTTGCTATAACGATGAGCGGAAGTTGTTTTCTTACCATTACGACTTTTTAAAATTAAGAATAAAAAAAATGTTCGTTTCGTAATTTTTAAACAACGAAAGGACATGAATAAGCTTTTTGAGACATCATCCGTGGTTTTCAACTTATCTTCATGCAAGTTAATGGCAGCCTACGTCCTATAAAAGGCAGACAAACGCTGATGACGATGAAGAAGTTAATGGAAAAGTCTCTATTTATCTAATTCTTTTAAAATGACACGGTAAACTGGTTTATAAAATAACTTATTACAAATAACTAAATCCATAAATAATATCATACGTTGCGTATTGAATACAAAAATATTAAAATATGGCATAAACCTGTTTGAAGATGCACATGACGTTAAGCCGGGGTGTAAGGTGTCGAGGCGCAAATAAATTTAATTTCGTAAGGAAACATCGGGGAACGTATAAATTACATTGAATAAAATTACACTTTATCAAAAACTAAACGTAATCCCGTCGCTCCAAGTCAATGTATAAATATTTAGATTTGATAGTAGGAAACAGTAATTTATTTTTAACATTTAAAGTAGTTAAGAGCAAGGAATTACCTAACGCTTGGATAATAGTGATGCCAATATAACGCGGTAAGAGTATTTACAATGGTCCTACAATGTAAAACATTATTGTACTGACCCCCAACAAAGCGTCTACAACCTGTCTTTATCGCGTAGACTTATGGGCCGCAATGATTCAAGATCGCGGCGCGCTCATTGTTCTTATATCGATTCAATCATCCGACGGGCATATTGTTTCCTGATTGTATTGCAATAATCGGAAGATTTCTATCTTAATAGACTTATGTTAATTCAGCGGACGCGGCAAGCAGTTAAAGCGATCACACAGGAGGCATTATGCAGGAAATGTCCGAGCAGTGTACCCCCTTCGGCGTAGGTAATGCATCGGGAAGTAATCATTGTGCGTATTATAACAAGCAAAAGGCGGTCGACACACACCGGAGGCATTTAATTGACAATACTCGAGATTCATCGCTGGACATTATTCTAAATTTGGTTCCCATTACCTTACGTATAAAATTCTATTTCTTAGGAAAACAAAACAAAATCAATCAATCAATCAAAAATTAATTAAACGTTAGCAAAGTACAACGTATGAAAAAAACAAAAATTCTTGGTCTATATCGGTAATTTAAAAGACGACCCTAAAGGTCGGCCGGACTCATATAAAACTAATGACGCATCGTTACGACCTACGTATTCCTGCAAGTAATTTTTGCGGCGGGATCCTGACGGCAACAGTATGGCTTAAGTAATCTGTTTGCTGATTGCTCTATATGTTTGTGAATTGTGGTCTCGCCGGATATCTTGTATGACATTAGTGAGAGAGCACAAGCAATTACGCGTGAAATAGCTTCGAAGGGCAGACCACACGCTGCCATGACAGTCCTTTCTAATATCTATTTGTAAGATTAGCTGCGGTTTACTTGTGTTTGACTATAGCATTATAATACTTTAAAACTAGTATTTTTTAATGCTTTGTATTTCAAAATATTCTGTGGATTATAATGTTATGACAATTCTAATCGTATAAAGGATAATAAACAAGTAATAGTGATCAGGCGGTTAACATGCACATTGCACGAAGGCGTAGTATGTAAAGGTGCCGCTTGGCTCGTATTCATTCACGTGTTTGTTTTACGTTCATTATTTATAAATTATTCGCAGAGACGCGCCATGGTAAAGTCTGTATGTAAAGTCACCTTTAGCTGTCACTCGGTTGGAGTATCTATGAGAACATAATTGGTTATTCACGGTAAGCTCTAGATTCGAAAGTAAGATACGGAGGGACGACGATGTCAACTGTCCGTCTGTGTTATCATCGCGCGACATCTTTATACCGGGGTCGGTTTTTCTACGCGCGCCGTGCGGTGGGCGGTAATGGCGTCCATCCCAACGGGATTCACGCGCCGGCATCGTTTCGCGTCTCATCGTGCGGCCGCAATATATCGCTCCACTTAAATTACGTGCGAGCTTGTTCCGGTAAACTATAGAGATACATAAAACTTAAAAACGCTTAAAGCTCGCGCACCTGTCCAACTGGAAAAACTAGAATTGGTACAATTCTCTAGTCAAGTTCCGAAGTAAAGAAGATTAAATTATTCACTTATTTTTAACTATAGTCAACATTTCATAAGCGAAAGGAATAGATTAATTATTATCATAATTATTATCAAGTTGAACAATAATGATTTGATACACACACCTATTCATAAATGTGCAACAAAACTTCGTCCAGTAATAAAAGTTTAATTCGTGACATTTTCATTAAACAATTGAATAAACTACGAGTGACGTAATAAATTTAACTTCTTATTATGCAGCTTTACACAACGGTTACTTATTCTTAACGATCGTTAAATAAATCAGATTCAAGCGTCAAGATAATAGTGACGAAACAATACTAATGAGTAAATGCAAATCTCACACGTGCAACGGAACCACTTCCGTAGTCTCGGACGCATACCAACAAATTTTTGAACCCAAAGAAACCGAGCTAATACCGTTACTTCTAAGACAGATAAGTGCGTTGTACACTTCTATCATTACTTAAACTCATTAACATTTAATAAACATTTAATGCAAATAACAATATTAAAAGTTATTTAACGTCAAAACATCTTGTATCGCGAACTTACAGTGACTGACAGTACTTCGATAAGTCGTGATAATAAAGCTGTCTTGACAAGCTGCGATTATAAATGACAAGCTTTTAGTTGTTTACTTTCGCACCGGTAAAATATATCGCATTAACAGTTTATTGTATGAATGCAAACCTACATATCATGAGCAAGTTTTCGATTCGAGAGTAAATTTCGTTCAAAACAGTTTGTAGGTTAATTAATTTTCTTCATGATATATAACAAGTGTCAATGTAATAAGGTCATGCGACAGTGAGCCGCCGAATGAAAGTGACCGTTCAATTCACTAAAAGTGGCGTATGTACAACCGGCGGGCGCATGTCGCTCCAAGGCGGAAGAGTAACCTTGCGGCACCGTTATAACATTAGTGTTTTTGCATGCCATCAGTGGGACAGGAGTGAGCCGGCACTCCCGTGCATGGGGAAGCCAATCAATTACATATTAGCTTAATGTGATGAAGATTGTTCGTCAGTCTCGGTTATGCATTTGTATGGTGCGTGCAAACCGAGTGTGCGACTATAACTGCGAATGTCGAGGCAATCTTGCTTCGATTATTGTTTGTTTTTATCGTCGCAATGTAGGTGCCGCTATTCTATAGCCGTTATGGGATTTCAAAACAATAACATTCCGTATGTGACAAAGCAATAAAATGTACTCGATGTCAACCAATTATCCACATGATAATATTTCTAGACGATAAAGTTGATTATTTCTTTTGTTTTACATAATAAATGAAAAAAGCAGTATCAGGAATGTTATTACTATTATTTTTATGATAGAGGAGACAGTTATATTAAAAATATATATTATTATGATGAAGACAACTTCTTCAAAGCATATAATAAGAATCGTTTGTTGGAAAGAGAACTGGCCTTTACACAATAGCATGAATGGCGAGCGCGCGGCGTCGTTTCATTAGAATGGAATCTAAATGACAGTAGTAACGTACGACCGCTAATAATTATCTCAGGTAGGTAGTCATAAATTACGTTTAATTAGAAGTGCACAGGATATCATGAAGTGCACAGAGCCGGGAGGTAACAATGGGTCGGAGCGCGGGGGCAGGCCGTCGTGTTGGCCCCCGGCCGACCGCCGCCCGCCCTCTCTGAATCGCGTCTCAACAACAATAAAGATCCGCCTATGGAACACTTCTTGCTTTTATACAGACTGTAATTTAAACGGCTTTGTATTGTTTTAAGAAATGCTATTTTACATGTTTGTTTTGGATTAAATAATTCCATTGCATTACAGTATTTTAATACAAAGCGAGATCGCTTGCCTGGTGTAAGACGTGTAATATTTGTTTCGTTAGTACACAAAATGTAAAACTAAAGTACAATAGCATACTTCATTATGGTATTAAATAAAATTAACATACGTATGACACGATTTTCAATATTTTGCAAATATACAATGATTTAAATATATCATTCTAATCAATAGAATAATTTATAATTTTATATATCCAAGTAGAATTGCCTTGAAATTGTGAACACGTTTGTGTGGTATGCAGTAAATGTACGCTAAGTCAAGCGATTGGTTATCTTAATCCAATAAGCATATTATTTCTTGAACGTTCATTATTTCTGTGCCTCTTTAAGTCAGTAGTAAAGTCGGTTACTAGTTATAGTATGGAATATGACAAGGTTACTGGCACTTTGACTGCCACTCGGTCGATAATGAGTAATGAGTTTGCGAGCCCGTTAGTGCGGACCGGTCCAGTATACGAGGTGGAACTCACATGTACCAATTAGCAATTACTGACACATCTTACGTAATGTGGTGTTTCGAGACATGGATATCGAAAAAATTGCATGAGTAAAAATTGATCGCCTGCGCTTTTCAATTACTCGCCGACACTTCAATTTGAAAGCAGCTAGCGTGACGGCAAAAAGGTGTAAAGAAGTTGGAACAACAGTTACCCCAGTTTACGATTTATGAACTGTGAATAAATTTATGACCGGAAAAAATTACATAAGAAATTAACCTGTTAATTTTAATTACGTTTAAGCAAACAATCAGAATAATTACACATTTAATTGCCATCAACTAAAAGTACGAGATATATATTATTATACTTTGTAATGATGAGGGGTATAAGGTGTAGAATACAGTCTTGAAAATTCAATCTGCCCATGCCTATCATCACCACCACTAGATTTAGATTATATTGTAATAAGTTCAGAATGTAGTAACACCGCGAATTCGATTCCTGTGGAAACCGGTAAAGCCGCAACGCAATTTTCCTCTGAAACTGCCGACTAGGAAGATTGAAGGCAACCTGTAAATCGAATCTATCAGGTGCAAGTTTCTGCCTTCGTTTTTTTAACGTTGCTTTTAGATTCAATAAGAATTGAAGTTAAAAAATATTGTACATATTTATTTCTTACATTTATTCTATTATCGACGCATAAATTGCATTAACTGACAAGTAAGCCAGTATATGAATGTAAACAATTTTCTTTATAATCAATTCTTCGCTCGTTTACGAATTTGAATAAGCGCAGTGTAATATTGACGCAATAGATTGCTGTGCCCACGTCTCGTCATTCAAGCAGCATTATCATTCATCACAATTCTAGTCGGAGCTAGATTTATTTGGTCATATTTCATTTAATATCGATAGATGTATTACTTGTGCGGTCCGACAAGATTCTATTTCCGAGCGTAGGCTTTGAGAAGCTGCTGTAAGCAGATAGCGTTGATTCAATCCTACATTGCAAGACAAACAATCCGGTACGGCTACAGCAAGTCCCTTCAGGCATTTGAAGGGAACAGTTGTTCTGCAATACTGAACATTACAATGAAATATTATATTGTTAGATGCTGAACGCAACTCTATATGGAACTAAAAAAGTGACTCAGTAAGTAACAACAATGACAATTCAGTAAGTAACTATGCACTTTTTCGGACTGTAATCTACTTCTGAGACAAATTTCAAAGTTTTAGAGATCATTTCCAGTAACCTGTACATTTAATTACGTAATTAGAAATATTTTGTAGTTAAAATTTAATATTTGCAATCAAATTCTATTAATTGTAATTTATAGCATATGAACGGTGAAAAATATTTTCAAGTTATGTGAAAGCATTTACAGCTTTTAAACTATCCGACCTATCTGGGGAGCCTTAATAAAAACATGATTTACGTTCTATTGTTTTGCTCAGTTTATGACTTAGGCGGCAAGTCTTACAAGCGGCTATACTACACACGTGACCCTACAAATGTATGTTTCCTACATTTCGATTGCAAGGAAATACTTTAATTTGTTTATTGTTGGCTTAGGTATTCACTGATATACGCAGAATATACCAATGAAAATCTGTTATTTATAAACTGTACACCAAAAGATTGTGTGTTGTAAATAACATTGTGATTTGATTAACCGTAATTGCACTGTTAAACGCATTCCACAATGCCGCGTTTCAATGAATGTCAGAGATCGGACTAATAAAATCAGAACGGACCGGAAAGGTAACCGTATTTTTGAAAACAGGCGATTTGAACGTGACGATCGGGGACGCGTGTCAACACAAAAAGAGGAGTGCGTTGACGAATTCGGATTAGCCGCTTGAATTTGGGCAATTGGAGTGGGTAGTGCGGGGTAGCCGGGGGCCGCGCGCGGTCAGCGCCAGCTCGTGCGCAACTCGCCGCCGCCGCCGCTACCGTTACTGCACCAATTCGTAGGACAGTTAGTAGCACGGGCCCACCGCAGACATTACCGTGATGACAACCTTCAATAATCTACATAAGTCGCGTTAACGATTCACGATTAGGCCGTGATACGAATTTAACAAGAGCGTCACATCGTTAGCCCATCGTTAGCCGTTCTTTACGTGGTTAAGTAAAACAAGCGTCCCCTTGCGCAGTTGTAAGCAGTGCACTCGGCGTTGTCTCGTCGTGATGGATGTGAAAATAAGCGAGTGACATTACTTAGATTGACGAGGTGCTATAAAGATCGTTGTCTAAAAGAGCTCGCTACCTTGCGAGTTTGAGCGAGGTAATGCCCAGGGCGATGGCGGTCGTGACCGATGCGCGTGCGCTGCTGTTGTCATGCGCCTCTTGTTATTATCATGTTTAGCGCCTTCCGCCTGTCACGATGCCCTTTGTCAACGGGTACTACTACAAGCTTTTAAAAGAAATCGACAAGGGGCTTAATACACGTTCAGTGATTCAAATGAATTTGTTTACATAGCAATATCGTTTTAGATATAGAGAAACTTCCCATCATTTGAGAGTCATCGGGTGCACATAACGGTAATTGAAATAAATAATAATTACTGACGCACAGCACTTCGTATACTCGTAAATTTCCCATCTTTCAAATCTGTTACCTGACAATTTAACAATTACAAACTATGGGAAGGATTCTATAAAGCGACGTATAAACTTGTAGGTCACGAAGGTTGCGAAGCTGAAGTTTATTAGCAACAATCAACCGATAATTCCGTTATCTATTACCCACATATATCAACGGAACAGTGGACACGGGTAGGGGAAGTGAAGTGTATGGCAGCGTCGACCTCCGCGGACGCAATAATTGAGCATAGAAATCAAATTACAGATGATTGATGATTCCGTTATGGCGCGGCCGTAGCTGCGGTGATGCCGCCGAGCGGATCGTGTCATTTGCATAAAAGAAATTCGCCAACATATTTGAAAAAAAAAGCTATGTGCACTAACTGGCGTATTCATACTGACATATGTTAGTTTTATTGAATTTGTACTTTAATCAAACAAAACATTTCTTACTTTAAAAATAAGACAGACAGCGGTTAAAGTCATGTTAACTGATGTCATGTATGATAGAAATTAGCTTGTAAGCGCCGTCAGTTCGCCGCGCGAATGCCGACGTTAACGCTAGACAAACTGAGATAAATAATTCATGTATGACAAAAGTAGAACAGAAACGTTGGAATCAATCTGTTCGGCGGCGGCCAGACAGGCAGCGACACTGTAATTTTACGAGGTATGCCATATAAAACGATTAGGGGCAATAAATGCCCGATCGAGTCACGCGTCTGATGCTTTATGACGTCGTTGGTTTAGTAGTTAGATGTTTATGCTTGAAAACGTTCCTTGGATTTGGGTTGCTGTCGAGTTTGAAGGGATTTGTAAATGATTCTTTATTATGCAATTTATTTTAACTAAACACAATTTTGATACCTATAGTATTGTTTGAGAATATTTGATTATTGTACTTTTTTTTTAAATTACATCAACATATTTGTATGATGATGTTGCTAGATCTAGTGAGAAAAATCAAAGCTATGAGGTAATTATTCGAAATTTACATTATGCTTCTAGACTATTATAAATTATTATTAGAATCTTTAATAATTGTAGCAATAAAGCGGCAATACAGATAATTCAACGATTCACCTTTCACAAAGTTGCAATTGAGCGTTTATACCACGGGGCTACGAAGATTTTATGACCGCTAATCTATGCAACTCAAACCGTTTGACACAGTTACCCTGAATTTATGAAAATGTACGATATCAATTTAAATTGAAGACCGTCGTGTACGTACATTTTTGTGTTAGACTTACTTACTGTTTATTATTTCAGATTTGACTAATCATTTAAATATGTCAAAACTTAATTGCTAATTAAAAACAAACAAGGGGATTTATATCTTACTTACATTAAAAATAAATGGATGGATAATTTATTAGCAGGTAACACCGAAGTTTAAATTCCGTGCTTAACGGACATGGATGAAATTTGATACAGATATAGATTATTATTTAGAAAAACACACGCTACAAGTGTTTTTTTTTCTTTATTTGCAACTACGAAGTCGGGGGCAACGCCTAGTTTTATATTATAATCAACAAACGATTATGCACGCTTACGTGCGTTACATGAGAACGTTTTTAGCCAAACAACTTTTGATGTAACAATGCGGAGTTAAGAGAGCGCTTTGAGTTCATCGTCGTAAAACGAAACGAAAATTACACGTAATGTTAGTAAATTCCAATGAAATGGCTTCGGTGCTTTCTACTTACGAAAACGTGTTAATACGAGACTAATTTGTAATACCCAGCGTGTACGTTTACTTAAATAAATGTATTTATCTTGATTAGAAAGTTATTTACAAAGAAAAAGTTCGTTAATGTGAAAAATTTAAAACAATATCTTTGGTGTGTGTTCTCTGTTGCAAACATGAAGAATAACGACTGTATATTAAAAAGTAAAGTTAGATTAAAATACCCATTTAAAAAGCAGAATATATTGTACAAAACTATTAAGTTTTTGTTTTAGTAATTTACTATCTTGCAAAAATATATCATAATAGCATTCTTGTATCGTAGATTGTTATAGTGTCATTAAGCCATAAAAACAAATGATGATAAAAGGTTTTAAGCAATCAGAGGGGAAAGCGGATAAGTGTAATAAGGCAACACCACAAAGTATGAAGTAAACAGAAATAGAAATAATTTGCGTCGTCGCATACATTGCTCTAGGGGTCGACCGCAATGAACTTCTCTCGCCATCATTACTATGACGCGGTAAAACAATATAAGGAATAGGAATCTGAATTGAATTCAGAGTCGCATTAGTGTTGGATTGCGGTAGTCATTCGCTAGAAGTCGTTAAGAAGCGAGTTCAAAGAAAGCCGGGGGAGAAACGGATGCGTCCGCACCTGAAACCTAGTTCCGATCCGCATTCAATGAGCGAACAGTCGTCGACAATGAAACAAAATTACAGCATTTAGTCCTTGGTCCCTTATTCAGTTTCATAGTTGATCGCGGAGAAAACTTGTCGGGATTGTTCGTTGTTAACGCGAAATCACACGTTTCACGCTGCCTCAGTTGTTTGTGGTCGATGTAAACGCGATTGATGTCTTATTTTGTGAAACGGATGTAAGCAGTTGATACACAATTTACAAAAATTGCGCATGATTAATATACATGAACATGAATAACATACGAATTGGGGAATTATTTTTCTAGAACAGAATTTATATCTTCAATAGAAGAAAAAAGAAATATACTCATTTTTTCACAAACCTGTAACAAAATAACACTACAATTTTTTTTTCAAATTGATTTGAAATCGCAAAATGTCTATAAAACATATAACATTATTTGCTACAAACGTACTAAGTATCTCGAGATTTACTCCGGCCGCAACTTTATTAATAAAGTAACAAAATAGATATTCGATAAGAAAATAACAATTTAAAATAAATAAATCACGATCGCAGCGATGGTATTCCACCTGCCCGCCGGAATGCGGGGCCGGGCTCGGAGCCACGGCGCGGAAAGTGGTTTGATTCTTTAAATCTCTGCAGCCCTATCTCAGTTCTGCGGCGCTTGCGGTAACGGAGAGTAAAAGCCAGC
>JAODUI010000032.1:4330903-4350074 GCA_027563995.1 Papilio gigon
AGTCCGTGGACGTGTACGCGTTCGGCATGTGCATGCTGGAGATGGCCACCGGCGAGTACCCCTACAGCGAGTGCAGCAAAGTGGTTTGATTCTTTAAATCTCTGCAGCCCTATCTCAGTTCTGCGGCGCTTGCGGTGACGGAGAGTAAAAGCCAGCACAATGTTGTATATCTGTATTACCCATTAAGACCTTTGCGATTAGATAGAATTACACGATAACAAGTCGTTTACAGGCTAAAGCTAGTCCTTAATATGGCAAACTAGATTAGCTATCGGAATGCTTACTTGAATTACAACCTCGTTTGTGTATTTGCGATAGAGGAAATTAGTAAATTAATTTTCAAACGAAATCATTCAGCTTTCCTTTTCAAATGCGTGCAGACAATATACTCTCGTTAAAGGACAGAATGACTAATGATAATGTAATCTAGGTTGTTGCTAATAGATCGCAATTAGTATGCAGATCGTTGCGTAGGAGGTGGAGAAAATTGGCAACGTTTTGAACGAGGCTAGAGAAATCGCGATTCTCTCATTAATGTAAATCTCCGACGCGCAAACTCCAAGCGAACAGTGTAACACACTGACCCCGTCGGCGACGCCGATCGCAACTAGGAAAACCAGTGTGTATCGTATACAAATGAATTTACTTATTAAGGTATGCAAACTCTGACCCTTATATTCGTATTTCAAATACGTTACCATTCGTGTGACTAAGAATATATACTTAAGATCTTATCATTTAAATTAATAAATATAGAAATTTATTAAAAGACTACGTATTTGCCATTATTATAGACATGAAAAGAAATTGGAGATGCAGAGTTCACGCATAGTAATAACAATAAGAATTATCAACAAAAAGCAGGCGTTTAGAACATTACGTTTAACAAAATGTGTGAAGCAAACAATAACCATATACCATTGTAAGCAATAGCATCATTGTAGTTCAAATATAGAGTCCGTACAATGAACAGAATTGACACCTGATCGTGAACGTCCGCCTCGTGCAGTCGATCGGGCGCAGTCGCATGTCATGTCCAGCCATACGGAAGTCGCCGCAGACCATTGGAAAGCGACACAACAAATTACTATTTCATTCAATGTAAATACGCGAAGTGCAGTCGTAACTCCGGTAGATATAAATGGTTCAATTCAAACGCGCCTAATAGTTTACCGACGAACGTATGATGCTTTCAGAAATTTCTCTTGAATGTTGACGGTAGTGTTAATTTATTCATAGGTCAGCTTTAGATATAATTTTACGGTCGGACAGTTAGTTTTTAGTATGCGACACGTCGTTGCGAATAGACATTAAACGCGATCAGTAATAGATACATGACATATTGCAAACATAATGACCGTGTTAGAAGTTAGTAGTGTAGTACAAAGTTTAGTAGCGAAGAAGTGATACACTTACCTAGTCGGTAGTAAAATACCAAAGTAGGTCTTTCGATCGATCGGCAGAAGAAATCAAAGCCGTCACCATAGTGTGCCAACAAGTACCGGTACAGAGGGAATCGTAAACAGCAGGTTAAAGGCATCCGGCTCATTGAATGCGCTGACCTCATCTGATCGGGACTCGAACGAATTGAACGTGCCCGCACATTCGACGAAGATACTTCCCATAAATAAATACATTAGCGTAAAGTAACAAACATACATGCCGCTGGAACACTTGATTTTTTTTACAAATTTAAGATTAAACGTAATCCAAAGCTAGTAAACTTTTGAATAAAATAAAAGGCTATCGATCAAAAAAAAATTGTGTTGGCAAGAGTTCACACACAATAAGCAAGGAACGTGCAATAAATAGAATAAATCGTGCAATAATGTTGAGTTCATTAATGAGCGCCGAAGCGATATTGGTCTAATCTCGTATGACTATCGCCATCTTTCCATAGCGCAAAGTCACGTCCTACTTTAAGGAAGCAATGCGCCATGTTGCTGTCGCACGACCTTCCAATACAGGTCATCGTGTTATTGTAAAGGCTATTAATATCGAGATTAACCTAGATCGCCCAATACAATAAGCTTTTAAGGTGTAAAACACATTTCATTGTACAAACAAAACGGTTCTTTGTTTATCTAATAAAGCGTATATTTCTTTTACTATCATGCAAAATGATAAGAGGTCAAACGTTCTTTATTAACCCGTGGCCAATTTCATTGTAGATTATTATTGCAGTGAACCGTATTTTATACAGCAAGTTTCACAATTATCTGACCAGCCCATAGCTTTCAAAATCAATTTCAATAACATAAGACATTTTGAGTCACCGGACTTATGGTGCGTTTAGTTGACCAGGAGTACCAGAGCAATATTTTTTAAACGCTGAATTTAAACATTACTTTTAGTTAAACTTATGTTTCAACACAGTTTATATGTTTCAATAAAATTTTAATATACTTAATGTCAAATGTTTTGCATCTTTAGTAAATTTCGAAAGATAAAAATCGCATAAAGTTCTATTAGAAATGAATAAAAGCTAAATAGACGTGTTAATAATTTTCTTCATGGACGCGCGTATCAAATTGAATTGCAACGTGCAAAAAATGAATCTAACTGTAATTGTTCATTTTATTCTAATGTGCTAAAACCATGATCGATCTTACGCACGATTTAGGTGTTTTACAATGGTACAATAGGATGATTGATGTACTCTCCAATATTTCCAACAAGAAATAATACATACACATATTGGTTTCGGTCGCTTTATCGGAACGGTCAGAAGATGGCGCCCGGAGAGAAATCGATCAGGGCACCTTCAACACCGCTATTCATCTTCGCCCGGAAGTCAATTTTCGATTCGTGATTGACTCCATCAGTATAGTAACTTTATTAAATAAGCTTTTTGAGTGACAATATAATGATAAAGTAAAATTACAAAAGGCGTAATAAGTGATGGATAGATGTCGTTCAGCGGTAACAATATACAATTTATTCGGCGTGAGGCGTAGCCGAGGTGTATTTTTAAAATAAAATTACTAAGAGTAATACCGTTGACCGCGAAGTGGACGGATCGATGAGATGGACACCGTTATAGACATTGTGTATAGAACGTGAGCGTATCGTAATGCAGCTCGCTACCGGCCGCGAGCATATTGTTTGTCTGGATCGATAAAAACTCTTATAGAACTAATACGGTGTCGCTACACGACTTTTTCACAAATACCAATTTCATGAGGTGACTGTTCTCTAAATTTATTTCAAAGAAAATAATTTGATGCAAACAATTTATAACGAGTTGATACAACATTTTAATAGGATATACGAAGTGAATAAAAGTATTGCAATAAAAAATGATATAAAAAATGAACATCTCATGACCGACCAACAATAATAGTATTATAGAAAAAATTATAATTTTATCTTTCCTTGTTACAGTTGATGAAGAGAAGACCAATCCCAGAGAACACCATGCGGATTATATTTAGTTTACTGATAGTGGTGTGTGCGGCCAATGCTGCGAAGAAGTTTGAGGGAACGCTGAGGTCAGCTGCCGATGCACCACCTCAAGATAACATTGCTGTGGAATCTGCATCACCAGAACCCGCCGTCGTTGATGCTCCTCAAGAATATAAGAATCAGGAAGCACCACCTCCACCTCCCCCGCCTAAACCAGAAGTATCCGAAACAGCTGACACGGCTGACACAGCTGACGAAGCAGATGAAGTGGAAGAGCCACAGCAGCCTGCAACTGCTCCGGAAACCGCATCGGGGGGCGTTCCACCTTCAGCACCCAGCGGCATCTCAGCCCCATCTGCACCTGCAAACTCGTTGGAAGAATGTGACCCAGAGATGATAGGATTCGAACTTGTCACTGGGTAAATATGAACGATTCAGAATAATTGTAAATTTTAGTTCTTTTGATTTCTTAATTAAAAAATTTCAAATAACAGATACGTGTTTTCGGCACCATCTCATATCCTCGATGATATTCCTGGGACCCTCATGCTGACGGATTGCTTGGAACAATGTCAAGCCAACGATACGTGTCGCGCCGTCAACTATGAAACCGGTCTATGCGTACTATTCAGTTCAGATGCCGACCAATTACCAGGTACGTCTAGAATTCCTTACTATAAAAATTATATTCATTCTTCTCATATAATCTTCATATGGTAGCAACTTTCAATAACATGTACAAGCCATCTACCAAATAATAGGAACGTTTTTTTCTTTAAAGATTAATTTAAATACCGGCATGACTTTGCTTCATCGTAACGAGATAGTAAAAAACATACTCGATGAGTATTGATGTTATAAAGCATATTCCTTGACCCGATTTCTGTAGCTAGCATAAAAAAAACTGAATGATGATTAATAATGTGCGACCCTCTTTGAATTTTGGGTTCACTTTTTCTTAATGATTCAGCACGATTTGAATTGAAAGTATTACAAGATGTTTAGTAAAATGATCACAAGTGTTAGCAATATACACATATCAGAGTACTGTTACGCGTAAACTTGACCTGGTCTTTTAACAATTTTTTTTTTATCAACAGGTGCATTAACGAAGTCACAATTTCCCGTATTCACGATCTACGCACAAAAATCATGTCTGGGCGTACGTCCATGTGAACGCGCGTGGTGCTTCGACCGAGTTCGCGGCTATCATCTTAAAGGAAGGGGCAAGAGGACGCACACCGTTGGATCGAGGCAAATGTGCTTGGACCTTTGCCTTGGCGAAAATGAATTTGTATGCAGGTACGTCATAAGACTAAAAAAAGACAAAACTTACGAACACGGTATTACGAATCTATGTAATATGAAACGTGGAAAAGTAATTTATTGCGCTAAAACTCTTTTAAGTTGCCGCTAATTGGCGCAAATCGTTTAACGTCTAAAGGGGAGAACGCATTTACAAACAAAACGTCACTGCGTATTCTAATAGCTAATTGGCAATCCAGAGATACTTTAGTGCAATTGTCGGTCGGTCGTTTAAATCGCACAGCCATTTAAGATGACTACAATGAATGTGTGTATATATTTGTTTATTCAAACTACAATAAATTAAAGCAATGTTTACGAAAAACTAACTATAACAAGAAGAATTAAGAAGTTCAATTTCAATCAAAAGTATCTCTAGTAAGCGTAAATGCAATAAAATAGATCGAATGGATATCTTAACTACAGTAAGATAGGCTTTTAAGATAGACCGATCTTGTTTGCTCGTTTAAATTGTGTTAGTAATAGGGTAATACTTAGGTAGGGTCGTTCGGCACGCGTACCGTTGGTGCAAATCGTCGTATCTCCTTTGAGGCTGGCGAACGCCCAAGCGCACCCCGGGCGGCGCATCGCGATCTTCCACAGTCACGACATTTGGCAAATATTCCCCGACGTGGCGAACGATATGCGGCACGGTGTGGGAGCGCTATGCCCTATCACTTCCTACTTTCACAATACAATAACTACTAAATCACAAATTCACAGCTTCGTAACATCATGCATTTCGTGTACACATAAATAAAAATGTAAATTTATTGAGATTTAATTTAAAGATCATAGACAGGGGACGTATTATGATATAAAAATATTTTTTTATTGATAAATGAAACAAATGAATCACCATCTTGTCCATTTAAACAGTTTTAAATCCACTATTATATATGAAAAAGATTTATTTAAATACAAACTAAATAAAAATCGAAATTTACAACTAGGGTCTATGTTAAATTAAAATATGGGAACTAAAGTGTTAAATATATTATTTGAAATGGACTAAAGAATGAACCAGACGCTTTCGACTATAAAGCTGAAAACCACTTAAAATAAACGTCTCGGTAATAGCGACGAGCAGTTTTGTAGGACTAAAAAGGGAAACATAACTAAAAGTACAAGCATTAAATGTCTCAGGCAAGAAATACAGGGAGATTACTTACATGGCACTAAATATTATAGAATGTCATGTCATTCAATGAGAATACAATAGAATCATTTCAAAGTTTATTTTTTAAATTGTGAATATGCAAAGTTAAATTATATATATTAAGTAACAAATACATTTTTTTTCCACAGATCTGCAAACTATAATAACAAAACTGGAGAATGTGTTCTATCTAACATGGACCGAATCACTTTGGCCGGAACAAATTCCTTCCAACCTAACGAAGGTAAATTAATTATTATCAATGAAAACCGAAAGGATTAATTACTAAAGGATTGTTGTCTAAAGATGTCAATATTATTTCAGACACTGACTATTTAGAAAACAATTGTGTGGAGGAACCAACTAAGTTATGCGAGTTTAAGAAAATGGGAGGACGCATATTGAAAACTGTTGACTCTGTATACCAAGATGTCCAAACAATCGAAGAGTGCCGAGAACTTTGCCTAAATTCGCCTTTCCGTTGTCATTCGTACGACCATGGAGACACCGGTGACCACGTATGCCGTCTTTCTCACCATTCGCGAGCAACTCTTGCTGATATTCAGGTATTTCAAATAATATTCGCCCGTTACAGATTGTGTTAAAATAAATTTGTAAATTTTAATTTTATTTTAATCATAAACAGGACCCGTACTTGGAAGTACCTGAAGCGGCCACGTATGAACTGTCCTCGTGCTACAACGTCTCCATCGACTGTCGCGCAGGCGATATGGTAGCTCGAATTCAGACATCAAAACTATTCGACGGTAAAATATACGCCAAAGGTAGCCCGAACTCTTGCGTTGTTGATGTCAAGCAAAGCCTCGAGTTTGAATTACATATGGGATACGATAACATTGAATGCAACGTCAAGCAAAACGGACTTGGAAGGTAAAAACTAATATTCTCATAAAAAAAAATAATTCACAAAATTGAACTTGTTTAATGCGAAATTTCTCCTTCAGGTATTTAAATGACGTTGTCATTCAACATCACGATACGATCGTCACGTCTTCCGATCTTGGTCTGGCTGTCACATGCCAATACGATTTGACTAATAAAACCGTTGCAAATGAAGTCGACCTCGGAATCCACGGTGATATTCACACTGGTCTATCTGAAGAGGTTATTGTCGACTCACCTAATGTTGCTATGAGAATTACCGACAGGAATGGAGATGATACGATTGCTTCTGCCGAAGTTGGAGATCCTTTGGTATGCAACATTTTTCATGTGTACAAATCCTTTTAGGTTTTAAGATAAATAACCAGTACTAACATTAAAACTTTTTTAGGCGCTTCGTTTCGAAATCATGGACCAGAACTCTCCTTTCGAAATTTTCGTCCGCGAACTTGTTGCTATGGATGGCGTCGATTCCAGCGAAATTACTCTCATCGACAGCGATGGTTGCCCAACGGATCACTTCATTATGGGACCCTTGTTCAAGTCTGCACCAAGCGGAAAGGTATTTATTTTTTAGTTACTTACTCGGCTGGCTCAATGACCTAAAGTAGGCCTTGGACTCCGACAAGAGTTCGCCAACGTCGCCTGTGCTGCGCCGTTATTATTAAATTATTTTTTAGTTGGCATAGAAATTCTAAGAACCTTTTGAAACAAATCTTCAATGGGTTTTTAACTCACATCCAGGGAATTGTGTAATAATATTTGTATTTCATTTACAGATGCTGTTATCTCACTTCGATGCGTTCAAGTTCCCCTCCTCGGAAGTTGTCCAATTCCGTGCGTTGGTAACACCTTGTATGCCAACTTGCGAGCCAGTCCAGTGCGACGGGGGACCCAATGAACTCCGATCGGTCATGTCGTACGGTCGTAGGAAGAGACGTTCTACCCCAGCTTCTCCACAAGAAAAAATGCTTCTCGTCCAAAATATTCAAGTCACCGATAAGTTTGGTTTCGACAAGCAACGTGCCAAGAACACTACTGAAGATGCAGTATATGTAAGGGAGACCGACGTTACCTGCGTAAATGCAGCAGGAGCCATGTTAGCAGCGGCAGCGTTCTTAGCCGCACAGTTGGTCGTACTTGCCGCATGGACTTGCAGCTGGCAACGACGCCGCGCCGCGGCTAAAGCTGCTGAGCTTCTTCCCGGACCCAACGCGCCATCGGCACTTTGCAAAGTCTATGACCCCAGCTTTTCTCGTGCACACCAGAGGCACTTTTGAATAGCGAAGGCGTGTCGACGTGAGCTGCGTCCGCAATAATAGTTATATTACGTTAGTATAAGAGCCCCCGTCGAGTCCTAGCTCTGAAAGGTGGTGATGTGTTATTGCCTTTCATGTAGCATAAGACAAAGATAGCGGTTTAAATTGTAGTATCTGAGCGCCCCCGCATCATGTGCTACGTACGAGCAGAGGTTGCGGCTGGCGCGGCACGGAGACGGGGACGACCACAAGGGCGTGCGCGAATGTGGATGGATGTAAGACTCAACATGTAGTACGAATTTTGATTGATAATTCTTTACGAGGTCGCCCGCTTGTCCCCATCTCCGGAGTTGCAGACGGGACGCAGCCGTGAGTCGTTATCAAGATCACGTCGCTCATTCGTTCACTTTACGCTCGGTCATCAACATTGACGTCCGACGACGTATTGTACCATATTTTAAACTAGCATAAGCCTGATTTTAATATACAGTAGGATTAAGTTGAAAGTAAAATTTCAGTACCTTTTAAGTAGATAACCGAACGTGCGACCTAAGTCAAGAAGCGATGGATTGACGGCCGTCCCAACATCGTAATTTATTCAATCTAGGATAGTTTCTTTATTACTTATTTATATTTGAAATCAATTTATATTTATGAAATAAAATACTAAAATAAACGAAAACTATAACAAGTCGTTTTCGGCTTAGAGCTAATAAAGTATTTTACACGATACCAGTGCCTTACTGACTTTAAATAGTGATGAAATTCAAAAATGTAATTATTTTTTTTACAATCAACTAATTTGTCATTATACAGTAATAAAACTATTAAACAATTATGGTGTATTTATTCCATAAAATACCTATATAATTCCATATGTTGAACAACTATCAAGATATAGAAGAGGCGCTTTAACAAATTAATGTCTTTGGAACATTTGCAATCCTAATCAGGCATTGACTTCTATTATAACCAGTCATGACATCGTACTAATAATTTCAAAACGCTTAGGTACACAACCTTAAAATGAATTAAATTTGCTATAATAATTTCTCCCAACTACGTTGCACTGAGGCATATTTTGCAACTTTTGAAATATAAATCTATTGAAAACTGTTCTTGTATTCAGAATTCTGAACCCTGTCTGTCCACGCGGCCCACATGTTGATTTACAGACTATACGAGATCGTTCTCCGTAATATTTCTTAGATGGTGACATTTAAATGTTTCTATGTATGAATTACCTCCGATTCACGCCGGTATTGTCTTGTCTCCTAGCCGGTCGCTGACTCCTTAAATCAACAAAGCAAAAGCAATATTCTTGCTTATCTAAATTCTATATTCTTAACTGAATATTTCGTCTCTATACTTCAATATGTTTATCATTGCTAGTTGGTAAATTATTGACCTACAAAATCGGCAGTCCTTATAAACAAGAGTGGGAAGATTCTGATTTTATAAATGACCAATTTAGTAATAGCATAACTGTTTTTTCGAAAGTAGAATAACATGTTAGAGATATGATATAAAAAAATAACGTGAAACTAAGATGTAACGTTCGTGAAAAAAAAGTTAAATTCTGAACATAGAACGCGTACATTTTAGACGTAGTATAATAAAACCTGTCGACATTAAATGGCATAGTGAGATTCGCCGAGGTCTCGACCGGTCCGGCCACGACACACATCAACCAGATGCGATCTGCGAGTGGAGCCAGCGCGAAACAATCACGTGTGAAGAGGCACACCTCACGTAAGCGTTCGTGCCGCAGATTGAATCAGCGCTAAGGCGACAACGGCACGCGACCAAAGGCACGCGCCGCGAACTTTGTTGCCGCACTACAGAATCTAATCTCACGGCACGCTTTCAGATTTAGATCACGGTGGACCGCTGTTGGCACGATGCGGGAAACCATACACGGTCTACGAATTTTAAAAAAAAGTCAACGAACAACGTGAATTCGCTATTGATGCAATAAAGAACATCGAATGCAACATTGTACAAATAATAAAATGTTTTACAATTCATAAAATGTATTACAATTTCCGGTAGTTGACGTTTTTACGGTGAAGCGAATATGACATAGGATGAATTGTGCACTGAAAGGTTTATTTATTTTTTCATGGAATTCAAAAGACATAAGAAGATCGAGACAATTCTAAGTTTTACAACACTGCTGCAGTAAATAAAATACGAACGTAAACACGACTTAGGCCACACATACAGCAGATTTTGTTTTATTTTATGGCATAAGGCGTTGACGCGACGACCAGGAAATAGCCGAGACAATATACTATAATCTTACAATAACTATATTCAGAAACACAGAGATTCGACGTAAAAAGTTTCGCATAACAACTGAAACTTTCATACAATACATGACATACCATAGTTACACCTAGTTCCTTGTTCATAAAATGACTACATAGTTGTTTGAACCTGGTACAATGTTATTTATCTTATTTCATTAAAAAGTACTCGGGGGTCAAATACACGGTGTTTTATCGTAAATATTATTCCAAATAGGTCACAGGTCACACATCCTTCAGCTGGCTAGACAAGTACAAGCAATCGAGCTCGATAATATCGCCTCGTTTATGTGATCTTGTTCCGTCGATACAGAACGAATAGTTAAAGGTCGTATCTAACATGCGGCATCGAGACACAAATGAAATATTACCGACGGTAACTATCTATTCACAGAGCTAATCCTTGACCACTACGGATACAGGATTTATTGTAAATACAAAAGGAGCATGTGTTCTTAAAACAATGATTTATGCGAGCGCGGCAAATCAAGTTATTATAAGTCGATAAAGACCATTAATATCATTTAGAATTATGGTTCAGGATAAGAATATCAATTTATCGATGGGAATAAATTGTGATTTATTAAAGTTTTAATGATGTTTTGATAGTGATTCAATTATAAATTAACATGTTGGTAATGTGTTGACATGCAAAGTTCACGTTGCTTGTGTATTTTTTTTTTATACGAGAAGGAAGCAAAAATCTGATGTAAAACTTCTCTCCGTCTTCGTTCTTTTTGTTAGCCTTTATTTCTTTGATACTGAATTTGACTTGTTTTATTTTAATTGAATAAAGTAAAAATAAACATTATTTAACTATCAAAATTTGCATCTCAACTTTGGTATATTTTCAGTATGATGTTCGCGTATTGTTTTCTTTAATTACGATCTTATTAATTTCTCTTATACTGTTATCATACGAATTAACCATCACTACGAATATTTAGCGCGGACGGCAGGAAGTCCACCGACCGCATACTGTGGAAGGCAATAGGAAATGCCTATGTCCAGCATTGGGCAGAGAAAGGCTGATGATGACGAACATTTATATGAAGTACATGCTTATATATATATGTTACTTTTTAATAAGGCTAATGTATTACGGGATAGGTCGATATAAAATATAAATCAACAAAATAATAAAACGTGTATTAGCCACAATGTGCAAAGTAAAAGCAGATCGCAGTGAATACATCGACAACGACATTGTTGTGGTAAATCTCGGGTACAAGCCTTTTTGATACAAACTAGCGCATACTTTCACTGGGAATGGAAAGTAACGAGGACAATACCTCAGTGGAAAATAATCCCTTTCGGCAACTTTCCGTTCGACAAGTTCCCAAGTATGCCGATGTCTACAACATTTTATTACTTCTTTATTTTAGTTGGAAACATAATCCGAATTTGCAACGTTCGGATGGACGTATGTTGTAAGGTATCTCCAGGTCTCTTTTTTATAGATATAAACATAGTCTGGAAGACCACATGGGTACTAATTACGTTAACTAGAATTTAGAGTATATAAGTATACAAATGAATTTCATCATCTAATCAACACTCGTTTGCCCTCAGCTGGACATAGACCGTTCCCAATGCGCAATTTTTGAATTCATAAATTCATTCACGAATTCAAAAATATAAGTAGTCAAGTGTACAATGGCTTTCGCTTGATTATTCCATTTACGAATGCTCGTGCTGCAATTTGTCCGCTTATTTGTATCGGAATCTTCGTGGGCGGTCTTGGTCACGCAGAACTAATTATTATAAGGTAATGTAAGTTTTACTGGAGATTCCTTTGCCGTTAGGAGTAGTTATTTTCGTTGAAAAATGTTAATAGGTACTGCACAAAATCAAAGTTATTTAATGGTTACTTAAAGAGCAATTTTGTGAATAAAATTGACTTCAGTGTCACTGTTGTGTACACTGACGGACTCCGATAGTAACTGTTTATATGACGTGAACCGTGAACCACGACGAGTACGGAATTTAGGAAATTAATTAAGTAAAAAATGAGTATTTAATTTCAATAATTCATTTAGTAGATTAATAACAGTGAAGACATGTTATGAGTCGAAAAAAAAAATATAAGAATTCTGTTATTGTCCACGTATATATAGACACATTGACCGTTGAACAGTTGTTTCTGGTCACGATTATTTCGAACTCGGTAGTCAGGTTCACAATGACAGCAAATTTTGCATTTAATTTGAATGACACAGTTTCCAGGTGGACCGTATGAAACATGAAATTTATCTTGTATCGAACAATTTGCTTATCTGTAGTTTGATTTCAAGTCTCACATTATACCCTAACCTGCTGCGGTCACGATCTGATTTGGATATACCGCCAATTGTTTACGAACATTGTTTATTTATGCACGTGAATTAATATTACAAAAGCACCAGTCGCATAATCACGGCCTTCCGCAGTGTTCCACTTACGGATAAATTCTTGTTCCCTACAACGATACAAACTTCGGCCCTTCTTAAAATTGGTAGCGGTGAAATGCACAAATGACAGGATAATACTCAAAAGCCATTATCCATGTATCACTTACCGACTTTTTTGTCACATTTAAAAGCTGAACCTATTGGATATTGCTTTCTTTTCATCGCTTCAATGTATACGAAACCTATCAAAGGATTGTAGCTTCTATGGTGGAACACCGCGAAAGGCCTTGCCTGTACATGAAATACGAATATCTTGAACAAATCAGGAATAATTTACTCGTTTTAAATATACTTTTTATGTTATATATTAATGTTCAATATTTTACGATTTTTTTAAAGATGGAAATCGTTTGAACTGCCTTATTTCTTCAAAAAAGAGTTAGAAACGCAAAAAATGATTTGATAATAGTACTTCTTGGTGCAGTAACCTTATTTTATAGTTATCGGTTTAACCGTTTTTGCATTGATAACTGCGATATGTAAATTAGAAGCTAATTAACCAAAATTTTATATTAAAAAGAATTAGCATTTCTTAAGTAAAAAGCTATGTAGGGTGAATGTTTATTAATTATAAAGGAATCCCTTAACGGTCAGTTGGGCAGAGAAATTTCGCTCCATATTTAATGTTATTACTGTGTGGCTATTAGCATAATCGAGGCGTAAATGTTAATTGCATTTTAATGTTTTCAAATAAAACAACGGGACATTTCTAAGATATTAAATGGATATATAAGGAAACCAATAATATTCGTATAAATTCAGAACATGTCATTTCCTGCTTGTGTAGAGATCGAATACCTTATGCATCTTTTCTAAGAGAAGGGGGCACACGAGCGGCGGGATTACAAAGGTGGTCGTCGACTCTAGAGGAGCAGATGAGTTGCCGGCCTTTGAGAAAGATATAAATCGGTTCTTGAAGGACCCTAAGTCGTACTGGTTTGGGAATACCGCCTAGGACAGACCGTTTCCTCAGCTGTGAGTGTCAGAAAATGGCGTGAGAATCGCCATTAATTTGCGACGAAACATTCATATCTTATTTTTATTATCGCTTTAGATTTTTTATAAATACGTTAAATCTAAGAATTTCCGAATGCATTTCCGAGGACACGAAGCGTATACACAACACCCACATTTAAAATAAATATTTGTTACTTGCAAAAATATTCAGACTTCAAGATTATCGATATAGAACATCCTAATGATAATCTGCTCTGATACACAAGGTCATCGAATTCTGTTATAATTTATTTTTAATAAACTAAACATTGTAGACAGTAAATTTAATTACATGTTAAGAAGTTCGTAAATAATTAATATTAACAATTTTATACTTTTCTCTTGCCGATTTAACGGTACTCCGCAGGTAACGAACAAAATTTAAAATCGTAAATGAGAACGTGCAATACATTTTATTATCGGTAATACATAATATAAGTAAATAGAAATAAATTAATATAACAATTACATTGGCAAATCTGTCAAGCAAAGGGCTAATCAATGTCGATTGCACAATAAGGTACGGTAGTCAGGTATTCAAGTCAACGTATGATATAAAATCACCTAGCCTAAATAATTACACGGCGTTGCGGTGAATTACCTGCAATAAGCGAGAATTATGACCAAGTCGTTGGGTCCAGACATTACAGGAATTATTACATTTTTTTATACGAGAAGGGGGGAAAACGAGCGGCGGAATCACAATCACATGATACTAATTTTGCTTTTTCTGTATCAAAAAATTATATAAGCGGTGTCTTATTGCGAATATTATCAGTTGCTTAAAGACTATACAGGAGACGATTTCAACTTTACAATCTATGATCACATAAATTAACTAAAGCGTCCCAAATCGCATGCATACTTTTTTTGTCCGCGGTCTTAAAAGTAAATTAAAGAAATCCATAATTTTAAATAAACACATTCAGTGTTTAAATAGTATGTTCCATGTTTCCAACACCCGAAAAATAAACCATAAATGTCTAGTACAAATAGTAATATGAGCGATAAACGAGACTGAGTCGCCGCGCATCGGGAATCAGAGGAGGGTCACGACGCGCGAGTTAACGACGCACTAATAGCGGTCGTGTTCGCCGGCCACGCCCCATCCCCAACTCGCCGTCTCGCCCCGGCTCGACATTATTATCCCGACTGACGGATTATGTCATTATTTGTTAACAATAAACATGTAGCTTAATAATATTTCCCTTAAGCTGTAACAGCTTTCTTCGAACCATTGAATATAGCTCACTATTCTATAACGCTGGACCGTTTAGTTACTCTCTTTCCTTGAAAGAAGTCAACTGTTATGTTCCTTTGTACAATTGGGTCGCAAAACTATAAACGTAAGGCGCAAATCTAAAAATAGATAACTAGTATAGATATAGTGAGGAAGGACTTCCCTTTGTAATTTTTCGGAAAAGTTCGTATTTATCATGCTCTCTCAAATAGCTTCAGTACCCATCTTAGAGAACGACATTAGTCATTTTAACATTTGACACTAAACAATAAAGTTCAATATTAATGGATATGAAAATGTCACTCGTTTAATACTATAATTCACTGACAGTTCGGGTGTCATCGTACTCCGATAAAGATCCGAGTTTTCATCGATATACAACAGTAAATCAGTGAATGAAACTTATTACAAAACTGACAAAAAGCAGACCTTCGCGGAGCTGAATTCAAACGAAAGAAAACGTGCAAATATTTGTGAGCAGTTATAAACTTTCAGTGTACAAAATAAATTACTTCCATATCCGCTTGAACCGTGTCTTACAAACATGTTTTAGCATACTTTCCTTTGTCATCTGGGTCGAGTTTTTACAAAAAAGCGACAAGGAATTAGTCGCATGTGTAATGCGATACCGTTTGTTTTAAATTGCATTGTCCAGTGGTGTGTCAAATTATGTCGAAGGTCGTTAATAAGCTTAACTGTAAAATAATATCGCGAATGAATAAGCTGTCGTTGAAATAAAATTGATGTGTACAATGTTAAAAAGAAAACCACAACCGAGGCTCGATTACTAATAACGAGGTATTCAATCATATTCTCATTGACACACTAGCGCCATTATTCTTTATCGAGAATGAATATCGTGTGTACGACTTGTGCCGATGATTTAACATCCAGCGGACAAAGTATGAGCGGGTTTCTCGCCTGCTACTTATAAAGCTTCACTCGACATGTTTAGAATTAAAAAAAATACTTCATCAAAAAGTGAACTATCTTTCTGATCAGTAAGAATGCATATTCGTGTTCATACACAATCTATTAACTATGGATATAATAATAGCCAGATAAATAATTAAAATTTTTACATTTTTATTTTCCAGGTATAACGCTGTTTTACAAGAACACACAACTATCACAAACTAATTTAAAACCGTCACATCATATGGTATCGATATATTTTCACTTAACATCTAACCTTTTGTAAAACTTTTTTGCAGTACAAAAGAACAGGTGCACTTCTATCGGCTATCTGTTAAGTGAAAAAAAGGTTCTACAAATATTTCCGACTTACCCGTAATCGCTGATCTCCCACCGTCCACACACGACTCGCGAAGTCGTTAGACGCGCCCACGATGTACGCACCCGTCGAGTCAAAGTCCACGGACATGACGCCCGCATTAGACCCCACTAGCGCACCTCTGCTTTCCACTACACCTACTAGGGGACAAAATACTATGCATTAGTAATTCATAAATCAAAGAATCTTCACTTTTTTCTTAAATTATTTCCATACTTACTCTTTGACATATCCCATAATTTAACTTTCCTATCCGCGCCACCTGTTGCTAATATCCTCTCAGTGGGACTCCATTTGACTGCATTCACTTCGCCGTCATGTGCGTCCTTTTAAACAAAAAAAAAACATTACTTTTATACTACATTATTTTTATATTCAAATAACGAACAATTGACGCCTCAGAAGAGGGGGGGGGGGGGATTACAGTCTTTAGAAACTGATACTCACAAATCTCAAACTAACTTTGGTGGGCAAACACGATGTGTAGTAATGAATAGTGTCCATGATTTTATCATCATTGGAACCACCGGAGCCCCCGCTGCTTCTACTACTACCCTCTCTGGCCGCGTCCTCCAATTCTTTACGGACTTTATCACTTTTCTTCCTAAAAGCAACACTAGTATAAAACTCTTTTTACACCATTTAGTCAACGACCTTGTTGTTCTATAAAACATAATTAGCGACTCATTCAACCAGCGCAATAAAAGCGTAAACGTGCTGCCAATCACAATATGCTGAAATTAAAAAAAAGAAAACAGGCCATGCAAGTTTGAACGACCATTTCTCTGGTCTACATATTTAATGAGAGTTCTTTGCTCGTAAGCGAAACATTCCCTTAAAACTTCGTACTGGAATATCTGTCATTTGATTAATTTCATTCTTTATTTAAAAACACTAGTCTGCAGAAATCCTGTTACATTTTACGTAGTAACATTTTATTTGTTTACCCATCTCTGTGATTACGATATCATAAAGTCAGTAATAAATCAAATTTTACCGTTATTCTAACCATAAAAAATTTATTAATTCTAACAATAGTTTAAATTTAGTATGTATGTTTATTATAAATATTAATAGTTGAGTGAATGATGCGGTAGGTAGGCATCCTGTAACATGGACCGATGATCTGATCAAGTTTGCGGGAGGATCCTGGATAAGGGCGGCCGAGAACCGATCTTGGGGGAGGCCTACGCTCAGCAGTGGGCGACATGTGGCTGATATGATGGTGATGGTGATGATGATGATGACGAATGATCGCTCACAAGATGGACTGGTGATCTACTTAAGTGAATCAACTATAGAGTAAAGTCCTAATGAGTCAAGTAAGATCAGTGGTCGTCCCACTTTTCTATCGAAGAGCAAAATAGGACAATGTCAGGTATTACTGCGGGCCGAACATTCGTGGCCTAAGTAGTTGACATAACCAATCTTTTTTTTTTGTTCGAAATATGCATAGACCAAAAAAGGAATATTGGTAGATCACACAAATATTTATCACGGATGAGAATCGATACCACGGACACACTCCTAAGTCTATGAAAACGAAATATCCGAAAGATTTGCGGGCCGCATAAATATCTAAGGGGGTCAGCGGGCCATGGTTTTACGACCACTGAGTTAGATCAAATAATCCTTAAGGACCATTTTCATCGATGGCTATCATGTTTTAGCTGATGAATGTGGTAACCCTGGAAATAAGTGTAGTTTTTCGCCCAATAACTCTTCTAATCTTTTTTTTTTATAGAAAAATTAGTAGATTTTTGTTAATTCACTAATATTTCTTGTAACCATTCCTGGTAAACTTGAAAAAGCTTGTGTTAGGAATGGTTCACGACAATAGTCGAATGGAGGGATTCGTAGCTACGACCGCTAGATCGGTAGTACCTATAACCATTAGGCTATTGGCGCTTAAAAAAATAATACATCTATTCATCTAAATAATTAATTCCAATGTCAGAAAACTTATACATAATTCTGTTTTCGTCATTATAATGTTTGTCGAAAAATAACATGTTTTTTAAAGCATTTCATTTTTTCTATCATAAACCTCTAGCGTATTTACATAAGCCGGAAATGTGTAAATCTTTACAACGAGATGGATGCGAGCTATAAAACGAAATTGTGGATACGAGGAAATCCAGACAGCTATAAATCTAAGTGTCTAAATGCATGTAAAGTTAAAAATATAATACATATTGATGCTTTAAGAAACTCCATACACCATGCTATACAACTATATATGAGATACTATAATATAGAAAAAGGAACACGGTTTTGGTCAGGGCACACTAGAATATTTTTCAATAATTAAAAAAAAGCTCTAGGCGGATTTATCATTAAGGAAATGGCGCCTATATTCTCCGTTATAATTAAATTTATATGAGGATTAAATGAAACCGTGAAATAGGTTATTAAATATTTGTTTTTATATTAAAAGATAAACGGTTAATAAATCAACTGAAATACAATCATTAAAGACTAATGTTAAGACAGGTGCAAACATTGTTATGTCAAATCGTTTAACAATATATTAATAAAAGGGGACACAAAACTACACTATGAACAGAAAATCAAACTGCAAAATAAAGGAAAGGAAACCCATACAAAAAAAAACAAATGTGGACAGTAAAAATAATGAGTCAGTAGTATAGTGCAGTTAAAACAAAGGGTAGTCAAGTAACAATGTCAGCCCTACGAACGTCACAATGCCGTAAAAAACCACCACATCCTCATTCACATATCAAACTCACCCGAAACTAACTCTACCAAAGGTGGAGTCGGCGATAGTAAAAGGAGCTTCAATATATTCATAAGCTTGAAGAATTGTGAAATAAATTCCTAATAAAATTGT
>JAODUI010000032.1:4371051-4391849 GCA_027563995.1 Papilio gigon
AAAATTTGTACAAAAATAAATTAGTGCCTAAAGGGACCGTCTACGGTTTCTAGAACTTCCTGATGCAAATGTTTACATTCCTCAAAATTCAATAAATAATACTGTGGAAGGCATTGGGAAAGGCCTATGTCCAGCAGTGGGTAGACAAAGGCTGTTGATGATGATGGTGATTAATAAATAATACATATTTTTGTCTTAAGCGATGTAATCAAAATCCAATGAAAATGAAAATGAAAAATAGTTTATTTCATCCAAAAAATACAATATACATTAGTAACATTAAACAAATTATCCGTAGTCGGTTTATTGTCAGATAAAAGCTTCCAGGATCCTCGCACTAGGCACACCTGTATCGCGAAGGCCCAGCTCGGCCTATATGTAATGTATTAGCCTAATGGTTAAGGGTACGGACTACCGATCTAGCTGTCATGGTTTCGAATCCCGCCATTCGACTATTGTCTCAGACTATATCCCAATACAAGCTTTGAAAAAGCTTACAAGGAATGGTCACAAGAAATATTAGTAAATTAACAAAAAAAACTACTAATATTTTAGTATAAAAAAGAACTTAAATCTGTAGGTAATAGACTTAATCTGAGCTTTTTCGTGAACACCGATCTTTTTTCAAACTAATGTTTTTTGACCTAGGAAATTTTCTTTATAAAGTAAGTACAAGTTCTAATAGCTTATAGAATATTTAAATATATTAAGATACTGATTTATTATTCCATTGTGTTTAGAAATTGTATTACAATCGAGGCTAGACGAATACCAGTTCAAATCTGTTTTAATTACTTTGTAATGACTATAATTTACATTTCATTAATTTGTATGACATTATTAATAAATTTATTTTTTAAATACCATTATTATTTTTAATGTTGTCTTCGCTCGTGGACTTTGTTTCTTTTCTCGTAATATTTTTTTTGTATTTGTCTAAACACTCTCAATGGCTTACAAATAGATTGTTGCTGGTAAAAATTGTTTGAAGACGACTTTACTTTAAAGAGAAACAAAATACTATTATAGCATGTTATATTTCCTTTCTTCGGTAATAGAAGAGTGATTTTTTTTTAATTTCACCGTTGTCGGATCTCTGTGGACGTTGATAAATCACTACAGCGTAATTTTAATTTACTTGTACACACAAATAGCGGTTCATTTTATATCTTTATAAAAATTGATCGAAATATGCTACAAAAAGTTCTATGGGAAGAACGAGAACGTAGATGAATATACTTAAATTGAACTAACAATATTCTGACGTAGTTAAGTAATTTATTGATTAAGTTTTTGGCGTTACTGTCTTATATTGATGATCCTTTTTGCCGTTGATTGAGTCCTTGATCTAATATTGTAGTGTGATTTAATTCGTCTTATATCTCCGAGTAACACAAGATTTATCGATTTTATTTATTAAATAAAATGAGCTTTCTGTCCATTGCACCTTCAGTTTCTCTGTCTTAATTTATTAGTTACATATATTATGTAACTAATGCTAAATGCAATTTCTATCTAATAATGGAAGCAATATTTTTAGTTTTGCGAAGTCTTTGTACGTCAAATTAATATGTTCTTATAAAAAGTTATGTAACTAAAAGGTAATTTTTATTTGTATTCCAGCGCTTGCGTACTCTCGTCACGTAAATACAAGTAAATGAGAAAAGATAGGGCCTTCGCTGATTACACCTCAGAGCCTAAGAAAGTAGAATATGACCTAAACTTACGTTTGGACCTGTTATGTAACAGGCATGGTAAAGTTGAAATATAAAGTAGACTTACTATTACATAACTGAAAATTTTTATACATAATTACTTTACAGTCAGAAACAATTTGAATTTTCGAAAGAAGACACGAGTGTATATTGAATGCTGTCATGTATAATAAACGGTTTTGTTTTAAAAAAAAAACAGGTTTTTTATATCATTAAAATGTGTTAGTAAGAAATGATAAAAGTTAACCTTAACTTTTAAGTTAAGTTATTAAATATCACGAAAATAACTGACTATAGTTACATAATCTTAACATACATAAAAGTTAAAACGCTTAATCCGTAAACCATCAGCGACACGGCGCTCCATTTATTCGTAATCGGGTTACGAACGGAACGATTCATTTGCTGCAGTTTCGGCAAATAAAACTAACGATTCCGGAGCGTCTGAGCTCGTTAAAAGCGTAAGAGTATTGATGGAGCGTCCGCCGGCGTAACGACCACGGCGCGGCCGCATCCGTCAATGACAGCAGTCACGAGCTCGCGAGCACGTCGCGCTGCAAGCTACAAGCTACATATGCAAGCTAATGCTGAAACGTAAACCCGACATTAATCTCGGCCGCGTGTACACAGCACGACACTGTGTCAGTCGAGGAAGTAGCGCTTGACGCGACAGGTGACAACAAATTGTTTGATATACGAGTAGAATTGAATGATTGAACGAGTTAAATAGAAAAACTGACCATAACATAAATCGCCGAACTGTCTCTGTGTTCTGAAGAATGTTTGATAATGTATTAAATCTTTCGATCTGTTAATGTTAATCGATGTTATATCGTTATTTCATATCGGTTAAAATGTTGACTTTGCGAGAATAAGACATCGCCCTTAGTTTTTGCGTCTTAGTTGTTGAGACTTTAAACACGTGTTCACATGTAATACACATTTTAAAATAAATCTTGCGTTGGGATTTTGTAATAAATTTGTTCCTCAACATTGAACAGCATTCAGCGTCGATTATTCAGTGATCGATTGCACTTCAAAGGCCGCACTCATTGCAACCGATGTACGGAAAATAACTGGTGGAACGGAACTGTTTTTAAATGAACCGTTTATTGATTTGATACCGGCACGTAACGAAGTGTTGTCATTAATTTTAATCTTTTACAAACACAGCGCATAGTGGTTCACCCTTAATCGAGCATTTTGTTTACTTTTTTTTCCAATTATATTTATTTAAAACTATTGAATTTTTTGGTACGTATATCATACAATGATATAGGTCTACGGTGTTAATGTATGCAAAAGTTGAATTTTGCAAAATATTCGTAATTTACAGTAGCCAACATATTCTAAGAAAAGCCACAACAGCCTTACCTCACCGAAAAATAACCTTTCATATATTTTAGTTATATTTTGTATACAAGGAATTCGAACCCTAATTTTCGTTGAAAAGCCTTCAAAGGACCTAATACTTGTTGGAGGCTTACCATGTCTAATTTTATAAAAGAGAACTACAGGATTATGGTTTAGTTTTATTTCTTTTGTATTCCAAAGTGAACTGAAATTGTATTAGTTAACCTTCAAATATATATTGATGTCGGCTGTGTAATTTGCATAAATTTATCATGTAATATTTGGTACCTTAGAGGATTCAGAAACCATTGCCGTGCACGACCATCTCATAACTGCCCCTGCCAGCATAACCTACTCACGCATATCTTCTTTCACACCTACGTTCTTCTTCTACCCTTGCAACCATCCATATTGAATCTAAAAATTATTTCTCTAAAACTGCATACGATACGATACGATAGATATGAAAAAATGATGGTTAAAAATGAATGTAATCTAAAAATAAGAACAGTATTTGTCATAAATAATATTACAAATAAATTTAGTGAGAAACTGAAACGTTTGTTTTCGAAATAAAGCGATCACTAAAACGATAATTACGTTGGTAATTACTCTCTTTGTTTTTATCCAAGTCAATATTTCATTTGTAAATGAAAAGCTGTCAGAAAATTCTTGTTAAAAGGGCTATTACACAAATAGCGCTTTAATATTTAAAAAGATCGCTGAAAGAACAGAGACTGAAAGCCGTAGTGAAAAGGAGCGAAATTTTCGCTAACGTTCCAATGGAGTTCGTCACAATAAAGAAATGCTCGCTAATTAATTAAGGACCGTCGTGTTTCTCTCGTGTGGGTGTGGCCTTTCTTTCTGTTTGTTCGCAGACGGAAAGAAAGTTAGATTAAATGCGGCTCATTGTCCCGCCGTTGTAATACAGTCAGCAATGATAGCGTGAGCAAGCGACCGGGAACAATTGCTTTCATGTTCAGGTAGAAACGTCCGACTCTAAAAGATTTTCTGGCACGTACAATATATTAAGATACTTCCTTTATTTTAGTTAATAAATGACGTAAATTTTTGTACCAAAGTACCAAGTTCTAATAACTGATGTTGCTCTCAATTTACTTGTTTGATGTAAATATACTTAGTACAAGGCACGGCTGTCTTTGGTTCTTTTAAGGCCTCAAAATAAAATCATTGTCACCAGGTCCAGTCTCCACTTTCAGAAATTGGGCAAGAGAAAAGAAATCAAACATAAAATGCGAACCAATAATGTAGCTAACCACGTTCAAAATATTGCATATTGTGCATAAATCAATTGGGACTCGAGTCAATTGATAGAGAAAACAATTCATTGGGTTCCGGAATGAAAAATAAAGCAACAAATGGAAGTTCAAATGGAATTTTATGGAAATTTTAATTGACTTTTCGGAATAAACAGCAAAACAAAATTTCGTTTGGAGACCGGAACGGCACGGAGTTCGTATCGTTGGACAAATTTGCCCATCCTTGCATCATTTGATGGAGGTGAAGTAAAATTCTTGAAAAGCAATTTATAATCGGCCATTGCTTCAAAGGGCAGGATCGCGAGAACTGCTTGGGTGGACGATTAAAATTTGAAACTTCATTTTGTTGGATAAATTGCTTCTTGACTTTTGCTATCTACAAAATAAATAACGGGTCCCTAATCTGCGACCGCAAATACACTTGAAGAGGAGACGACTTGTTCAAGTGCGGCTTGCATTTTCTGCTATAATTTACTCTATTCAAGTATTGTAAATAATCGATTACAATGTGTAACATTATTTCTAGACAGACCCAGACACAAAGTAAATTTTGAAGGCAGGACATACACACCACTATGACACCGAGTGAAATATATGAATATACATTAGTTTCTGTTTTTATATAGCAGTATTTGGAGCCCGGGACTGTCGTTAAGAGCCCTTATTGCATCTCAATATGATTGGCCCACATACGTAAGTATAGTGCGGGTCAGATAGCAGAGGACAGTCAATTAACCCGTACCCTTTCATATTGCCTCATATGGCACTAACTACCTTCTGCGATATTACAAATTTGCGACACTCTCGTAAATTAAGCTCAAGTAATATTTTGGCTGAAACATTAGAGTGAAAGATTAATATTTTGATGTTTAAGGTACAATACATATAATTCTGTGCGATGTCAACTCGCGTGTCTGATAAATAAAATTGAATAATGTCAAATTTGACATTCAATTGTTAGCACAAGTCCTTAAAAGAGTAGTAGAAAGTTTACGCTTCATGTTTCGTAACGATTTATATTTTAGAATTAATTTATAGTTGAAAACTACCAGAGTGTGCTTAGTAACCAACTCCTGTGGTATCACTGTTGATTATTTATGTTTGAATTAATGGAATCGTCTCACTAACGTGTACTACATAAAATAATTTCAATTCATGAATCTGCTTATATAATTTAAAATGACCTTTGGCTCGAAATGATTTTCTGTCAGTTCAATAGCCAGCACGTGCTTAGGAAATTGGAAACAATATCTACGATAACAATTGGAATTTGTATCGCTCGATGAATAAATTATAAATACATTTAGCGGCCGCGGGCGTGGTAACATTTCTCTTGTTCCTCGGCTAGCCCATTCGCAGATCTCCGAACATTACTCAGCAATAAATTGGCATTTGCGCTGTCATACATAAATTACACGGGGCGCGCCGAAAACCAAGTTCGTAAGTAGTCACTTTTTGTGTTACTTGTTAAGATATATGCGTTCTTTCTGCCAAGAAGACATTTCTAATGTTATGCAATGCGTATATTTTCTTATCACGTTCTGCGTATATCTTGAAAAATAAATGTATACGATAACGCTGAATTTTTAAAGCTTTAACAACACTTATTTAAGGTTATTAAAATATGCACATATATTTTAGTAACTTGTGCGAGTGAAAGTTTCTAGTATTTGAGTTTGAACCTATGTGGTATCGATAGATTTTTATTTTAAAAAGTTTAGTAAAATCTGCTTAATAATTTATAAACATGCCAGAAAATCCCAATAGATGGCAGTAGTATAACTTCGTTACTAAATATTGATCTGTGTAACGTCAAAATATAAAAGAAAACAGAACACAACGCGATTGTTTTTTTTTTACACGGAGAAAAATATAAGGAAAAGATATTACTCTGGAAATTGCAACGTCGAAAGAAAAGGCTTTGGGTATTTTTTCATGCTTTTTGTTTTATGTTTCGGCGTTGTAATAATGTTAAAACATATTGCATCTAAACGGTTACAATATTAAATTTAGAAGACGTTAACAAATTTGAACAAAAATAGAAAACAAAACGGATAACTAGCTCTGATAAGTTACATACAAATGCTTTTGTATTTGTCCTTTATGATTAATATTTCTAGCAAAAAAGTCTGTGCGAAATTACAATTCATATTGACAGGATAAGAATGACAATTTTTAACATTTTTTCAGTATATTAGTTATATCTGAATTACATAAGTCGGGAAACTTAAAGATGGATTGTTTACATAAAGGTACGTAGTTCGTTTGCAGCAGAAATATTGACTAATTGTCAACGGTATCGGCCCGGGATGGTCAAAATCCCAATATACCGTCATCGCAAAGCCGGCTAAATCTATTATAAAGCGGCTTTGCTCAATTTATCCGAATTAAATTCGAGTGTGGACCCGATTGTACCACTGAAGTCGAGTTTCGTGTTTTCAACGCGAGATTTTTTCGTTTCCGAATATGGATTTTGTTCCGTATGTGTTTTCACTGAAAAACTTGTTTGAAAATATAGTCCACCCTATCCCATTGTTATTGAAATAATAGATATTATAGGTAACTATGTATTTATCATAAACAAGGTAAATATTTATGTAAACTATTATGATAAGACGTAAAAGTACGTAAAAATAATTGAATCAATTGATATTTATTATTCTTGCCTTTAAAAACATTTCTTTTTTTTTCACTTTTGTTAATTCCATTTCTTAGGAAGTGCTGTGACTTTCCCGTCGTACCGGCTGGGGAGTTTTCATCCCTTCGTTTTGTTTGTTTCTTATAAGTTTCACGAAGGTTTTTTGTTCAATGTGCATCGTAAATATTTAACTGCTTCTGTTTGTAATTTTCTGACCTATATATTTTTATTACTTAAATATATTAATGATGTACTTGAAAGATATATGTACAGTTGCTATGCGCCGTTTCGTCCGACTCCAAAAATATGAGCATTTATTCATAACTTGTCAGACACGGTAATTAGCTCATTTACAAAACACCCTCATTGCTTATTACGACCACGTTCTTGTCGGAATCTCTCGATCATGTTCTAATGAAGGTCATAATCATGGCTCTAATACAAAGTCATTATCTCTGCAAATTGCATTGGGGAGTGGGGACAAATTCTCCCCTTTGTAAGTCAATTCTTTACGTACATTAAGGTGTCATTAAAGTTAACACAGCAATTAACTGAATCGTTACCGCGCCAGCTGATAAATATGTATTGAGATCGTTGTACCTCATTATTGTAATTTAAGAGTGCAGGGAACACGGCGAATGGTGTTCATTTAAAATAAATATCGCATTACCATTTGTTATGGTAGTTTCACACGAGAGGAGCTCAGTGTGCCAGAACAGTAGAATATTTGCGGACACACTGGTACAACTGTACTGTTCTACAGCGTTGTGCGTTGAAACTTTAACAGTATTGTTTTGTCGTCGTGTGAAACTAGAGTTATCGCGCGTCACATTAATCTGCAGGTACACGGGAAACTCGCTGTTCAATTAGCCTCACCGATTTTGGTATTGTTCGCTATGAAATTAAATTTGTTTTACTTAATTGAATAAACAGTAATTTAATTGAAACGTATCTATATTACAAATTAAGTTACATGCAGTGATGATCTTATATTTCGTGATCGACGAACAGCGATTGTGTATTGTGTATATCATTTGGAAAAGCTACTCAGGCTTAAGAATTCCCAAAGGCGTACTGTTAAGAAGAAATTTTATTTAATAAAAAAGCATATAAACTATTTAGTACGGATTATATCACTTATAAACATTCTTTAAATTCTAAAGTAAATATTGGAATTACTATATATTTAACCGTGTTTGAGTACATATCGTTATTCAATAAACGTACGACTTGTACCGTCCGTGTCTGATAAAATGTCCATCTCAATTACTCAATTCCCTTACCGGAATAAGGCGCTCTTTGTTCTGATTTTTACTCTAAAAATGTCTGGATCTTTAGAACAATTGTAATACAGGAGTCTGTACATGTCTTGGATATAAATTAAACGATGTATTTCTAAAAGATACTTCGATAAAGTCATTTTAAATTGATATTAATAATTTAATAGTATATTATAAAAGTCCCTTCCAATATTTTTATGCATATTGGTAAGAACCGGAAATAAATATAATATAACTGATAACATTTGTGATCATTCTAAAGAAGTACAGGCATGATTTAGGCAATTGATATCGAATATTTAAAAAAAAAACCTAATTAACGCTTGACCACGATCCCAGCTGGTGCTAAGTGACTTACTCTACTCTTGAAGGCCCCCACGTCATACTTGGATTGGAGTAATCTTTCGTTATTAATGTAATATAAAAGTATGGGACATTATTATTTATTTCATATGACAATGTGTTTATTAGTCCGATTAAAAGGATATCAGATTCGAATGATTTGTTAACTTTTATTAATAGGTCGTAGTAAATATTTGAGGAAATTGTTTTGCGTAAAGATTCCCGGCACACAATTTCGAGAATACGCCAACCACTTAAACAAATCTCTGAGACGACTCACCGCTTCGAAGTTTGCTTAATACTTTAAACTGGTAATGAAGGCATTAAGGCGCGCTGAATGCATAAGGAATGAGCTGCCACCACAGGCTCGTATATAATTAGCTTCTTTAATAGACATTCTGAACTAATATAAGAGTCGCCGAGTGGCTTGTAGCTTTTTTTTAATATTTCACATCAGTCCGCGATGAATGAAATTCGAATTTACTTTTTATCAACGACTTACTACACAGTTGCCGTAGATTTAATTGTGAAGAAAAAACTAACTTAAGTAAACATAAGTCATTGGTATGAGCATTCAAAAAACATATAAAAGAAACCATTATTTTCCGAAATTTGCAGTAAATGTTGCTTTAAGATTATGATTATGCCATAATAAACATTGAAACGTAGTTTTCCTATGGAACAAGGAGTTTTAAATATATTATAAGTTCCCCTTAAACTTATCGAAAGCTTCACAGATAGTGCAGTATGAGTATGATTAGTTATTTTCTTTTAAATAAACCTACGTGTTTTAAGTATCAGCAGTAGCAGCCTTTGTGTGCCCACTGCTGGACATAAGCTTTACTTCCCCAATGTCTTCCACAGTATGCAGTCCGCTGCCTTCCGCGTCCAACGACTTCCCGTCGTGGTTTTAAGTATTAATATACATTTGGTCTATTTAATTCTGTATTTCTGTAGTAGATATTACTTTATCGTAAACTTGTATTCGGAATTATGTACTAACGACTCCCGCGTGAGTTTCCAAGAACTAATCCCATAAAATCGCCGACGAGGGCGTCTGATTTTCGTATCGGGTTGTTTGATCTCAATTCAATGGTAACTGCTCTTGTAAAATTACAATAGTTGTGATGTGTTAAAAGCCGGGGCCTCCAGAGGGCGCGTGAAGTGCCCATTAAGAAATTGTTTTCAATAAAAGTGAAAGCTTTTACAAAAATGTTGTTAGGTGTGCCTGTGTTATTGTTTTGTTACTTTAAATAATTGTATTCATTTATTAAAAGCGTCAATAGCCTAATGGTTAAGGGTACGGACTACCGGATCTAGCGGTCGTAGATTCGAAACCCACCATTCGACTATTGTCGTGAACCATATCCGAACACAAAATTTATCAAGCAACAAAAATCTACTATTATTTTTTTAAAAAGGGGAAATGAGTTTATTTCCTCCTTTGCTTTTTTATAAAGCACTGGCTGTCGACGGCGACTCCGTCCGCGCAGAATCAAAAAAATTACTTAATTAGTAGCTTACGTCCTACAAAACTACCAAAATTAAACGAGCTACGGTTAGTCGTTATTAATATCCATCCATCCAACTTTTCGTATTTATAATATTAGTAAGATTAAGAAACATGATTTACTATCTTGAATGTAAACAAATAAGTGTACATGTAAAAATAAATTTATCCAATAATTCAGAATTAATGTATTAAACATTATTTTATAAAGTTTAAATTGTAAAACTTTAATTGTCTGTGCAGTGAACAAATCGTTAATTTTCGCGTACATTCAAGACAAATAAGTAATTTTTATATTTAATTTAAAGTTTATTCAGTAAACAGTGATTAAACTTGTTTCGTTTAAAACGTATTTAACACTTCAGTTCTACAATCAGAGCAGGACTATTATCTTGTGTAATGACGTTGATTTATTTTATCCTGAATAATGTTTACTTTTAATACCATCGTAATATTGCGTTTAAATACAATGAAATAAAATTAAAGAACAGCAAGCAATAATTAACCGTACACTGTGGAAGGCATTGGGAAAGGCCTATGTCCAACAGTGGGCAAACAGGGGCTGATGATGATGATGATGATGATGATGATGAAGAAGATGATAAAGCAATAATTGCCAAGATCAAGAGAATACATCTACACTCTAGAGCAGTGAAACCGAGTTACTTAAAAAAACGTTTGAATCCAGGCAACTAAGAATCTTTAATAAAGTAAACGGTGTTTAATACATTATACTACTCAGGTATTTAATAGACAATATAGAACCCCTAAAATGAAGGTATCACCGTTTATATTACAAAGCTGGCATTCTTAATTACCAATATTTATAGGTTTCTTTAGCTGACCTGGATTCATTCCTCTCCACTGCATGTATGGATAATTTCTACTGCCAGTATTTTTTCCTCTCTGTTCAGCATTTGTACTTATGATACAATATTATTTGGTCATTAACTCCAAACTTTTGCACTATTATATTAGTCAGATGACATCGATACAATCGTATATCGTACAAATGTCAACTGACACGAGGAGAAATTCGTTCGAATTTCATAAAAAAAACAACGCGAGAAGGAAAATCCGTCGGTCGGTTCATACAAGGATCAGAAAGTGGCACTGTCACAAGATCCCACCCGTTATCCGAGCGTTAATAGGATCAAAGCGGGCTTTATTTGGGACGTGTCCACGCGATTTCGCCTAACTTATCGAATTTGCAAATCGGCTTACGCTTCGTTAACCATATTGTATGGGACTCGGATCATTTAGAAAAAAAATAATACTAACGAATTTAATTCCTTTTGATATGAAAAAAAACAGAACTCAGTAATTGACTGATCCCAGTTTCGTAAGCTACAATTGTATAAAACTTTGCGAACTTTTAATAATCTGTACCAAAATAATACTGGAATGTTATTTCGTTACAACGTTTTTAATATGTTGATGATCTAATTAAAAAGCGCAAGTATCAAATAGAATGTACGTTAATAAATTATTTAGTGATGACAATTTATGGCATAGGAGTCATAATTATTTACTGACCATCATTATTTTACGTCTCACTTATGAAAAATTGCCTGAGTTAGGTTTTACAAACACGTTTATGTCATTGTATAAACTGACCATAAATATAAAAAAAACTCGTGATATTGCGAAAATATGTAAGATAAATTTCTTTGTAAGTATGCAAGTGTCGAAACTGATGTTACAGGGAAGCGGATTGCTACTGTACTGCTCATATTTTCCTAGTTAAGGTATAGATATGGCAAAAGTTTGTATAGATACTACGTAATACAATTAAATGCAACAGCTGCTGCCACGGGCAAACAATAAAAGTAGAAGATGAGGTAATCGAAACAAAACAATGTTAGTTAGGGCGCACAAAATAGACAGAGAGCACTCCCGCTTAGTCTCTTAAATTATTAACCTCGGCGAGGGTGATACGTAGAAAGGTTCTGTCTTGTTTACGCGTTAAGGGAGGCAGGGAAGGGAACTTAATACCCTATATCACTGTCCGGGCAATACAAACTAGCGGGTCGCAACCTTTTCCACTAAATTACGTATCGGCACATGGGATAATACGAACTAAGTTGAATAACATTAAAACGGTTAACTCGTCCCATAATAAGTGTGCTGAATTTATAAAGTCCCTAACCAAAGCCGTCGGACGTTCAAGTAGATAGTGACATGCAAATTGGTTCGGAACAGACTCGTTAACGTCGATCGTTCAAAATCAGTTATTATTAGGTTCGGTTGTTATGTGAACGGGCGGACGAGAGTTAGGCGAACGAAACGTTTATACATCAACCTCGATGGTCGATCGCGTTCGGTTTCAGTAATCATCATAAATCGAGTCACATAATTCAGGTAACGTTGCCGTCACGGATTTATGAACGAATTTGTATTTCAAATGACTTCATTCTGACTGACGACTGACAACAAACTAATTCGATAGACGGATTCGTATTTCGGCAATCGCGATTACATTTTACTTTGTTCTTTCAGCTGAATATTGTATAAGCAAGACTTGTATTATGTTTTTAAAGTAAACAACTAATTAGAATTACTGTTATTTTTTATTCATTTCATTTATTTCAACTTTATTAGAAATATTTTGGATTTCGACGTTTATTATTTTCATTGAAATAACATATATTTCTAATTAACATTTACGTATTATATATAATACATTAAGTTATTTTTTTACCTTTGTTTTAACTTAACAATACACAATTAATAGTATAATGTACAGAGTTGCAATGTCTTGTAACCAAATGTATCACGAAGCATGACATAGTAGTAGCAAATAGATGAATATTATAACCATAAAAACTAAGTTATTTCCATACACGTAGGATGTAATGCATTGATTATGAGCTGATCTATTCTGGAGGCACCTCCGCATCTCTGGAGAGTTCCACATTCGAGGCATAACAGTTACACGACACAGGGCGCGTCGCCTTTCCTTAATAATTTATTAGATTGATACAATCTCAGTATCGATTTCGGTAGTCCTTTGACAATTTCTGGTTCTAACCGAAAATGTTCGAGTATAGTAGTAAACAATAGGCATGTCTTTATCACCTATGAACAACCTCTATGAACCTTCGGGTTTATATTAAAAGGACATGAGAGAAATTTCCTTTCATTTTGTGATCAAGTTGTGTAAAATAATATTACAAATGGATGAAACACGAGAAAGAAGGATTTAGGAATAAAACTAATAGAACTTATAAAATGAAAAAGCTTTATTTCTTATGTGTACTATAGTGTGCTTGATGTTGTCTACAGCGATAAAACAATATTGCGAAATAAAAGTTATAATAGTTTTTATATAACTTAGTGGCAATTAGATATTTAATGACATCGTGAAATAAAAACATTATGACGAGAGGAGCAGAGATTTCTGGCGACCCTCGTGGCGGCCGTAACGCGGGTGCCACTTACCTGTTACAACTTACTGAATTATTTATGATACTACCCATTTTATTGGATTGAAACATCGTACTTAGGTACAGGAAACAGAGCTGCAGTGAGATGGCACATGTCAATTTTATGTAATATAGAATCATAAATAGGTATGTTTGTTTTTGTCTACTTTTAAATTATAGTATTTACTATTTTCTCATCGCGTGATATATCCAAAACTGATAACAAATATTCAGTCAGTCGAAATATAACTTCAAATAATATTATACCTTGATGTAAACACAAATATGTTTACCGCCCACGATTAGTCACAAACGTATTTTATAAGTCGATGTGTAAAAATACTTATTCGCTTTTATTGCTCAGCGTCCAGTCGTCTCCTCAGCTATTAAATTCGTCGGAAATGTCACATAAAACGTTCGAATCGATTTCGCATAAACGATAGACGTGATCGGTTGGAACGTCTACGTAAAGTCCAATTTGACGTTGGCGGTGAGTCAATCCTTTTACATCCCACTGGCCACAAGCAAACAATGTAATCGAATATTCCTTCATATTTCTTCCTTCATCAATAACATAAATATCATACATTATATAAACTTCATAAGAGTATCTTGTCAATAATAACGCAAGTTATACAGCAATGTAAACATGCTCCGACCAAGGATACAGTAATCATATAAAGTTGCGACTGAGTTGGAATTGTTAAATTATTAAAGTACTGGTTCGTGACGTAATATCATCCCCAGTGTTCCATGAATCACTGCATCGTAATATCTTAATGTTGGACATGAGGAAGTTAGTGAATATTCCTTAACTGAAATTCAATTACAAGTTTTGGGCGTGAGTGACCATCAGATTAAGGGCAGATCCCAGATCGCAATTAATTGGCTCATCGAGATATTGTTGTAGTCGGGAACCCTCATCTCGCAGGATTTATGTTAGGACAAACTTGAAACATATTTAAAGATACCATTTTATAAAATCGAACATAATGTATATATGTCTATCTATACGAACATATGTCTTTTGAAATTATCTATTTGCAAGATTTTAATGTACTTGTTAAAGTAACTAGAGTGAAACAACGGCTATTTCGGGTCGCTTGGCCTTTGACAATTAGAGTCTCCAATTTCCTCGGTTCCTCGCCATCTCTATCCTGTTCACGACTTAGACCTGACTTAAATCTTTATCTTGGGATACTTGCAAATAAACCTTATTTATTTCTTTCTTTATAATGTACATACGACAGTTAACATTATTTTACATTCACAATAGCTTACCTATTCATAATGTTTATTTCCACATCCAATCTATTCTTCCAAAATCATTTTCCTGATAATTCTAAACAAGATAAATGTACATCAATTGCCAAGTTCCTTATTGAAATAGAGAAAATCAAATACAATTCATTTCTATTTTTAAAAAGGAGGCACTGAGATGTCGACTATATTTCTGAATGTTATCTTATCTGACTTTTAGCTTCCATACTTCTGAGGACGTTTTGATGATTCGTTTTTATTCAGAAGTTTTATTCCAATTAAATTTGTACCTGATTTTCTAAGAAAAAATTCGTCAAATTTTAAATGAACGCGATCAAATAATTTATGACAAGTTTATTTAAGTACAGCAATGATGTTGGGGGACGTTATTAATATTGTCATCCCTTTCATTTCCCTTAATAAGACAGAGACAAGATGTCATATACAAGTGAACGCAGTGAAGTTCCACGGTTATGTGAACTAAATATCTGTGGAGTATATTTGCAGATGACGTTTGTAAATAGAAGTGCTGCATTGTACTTTTGTTCAGTGTTCGTTTTGAACAGAAGCTACATTTTAGTTCTAATTAATTATTTGTATATGTTAGTGTGGGTGCGTATTGCGTGTGTATTAGTTCTCAATTACGATATTGTTAAATAATTTTGAAGTCCTTTTAGTATTATTATGATACATAAATATTTGGTGTGAACACTAAGAATCAGTCATTACATAACACACCATGGTAAAGAATATGTATGGTAGAAAGGTATTTATCCTATACATGTATAAAGTATTTATATATTGCAAAGATAACTGAACATAAAAGGTATTTGTGATTGAAGATTACTACGAAATTATAAATAAACACTAATGTTGATGTATGTTCAATATGGACGCGCTACTTAAAAAAAATATTTATTTGGAATTATATGCCCAATCTGATATCAATTTGGCATTACTCCATGAGGGTAAGGTTTTTATTTTCTTTTTGATGATGTTATGTCCTTTACAAATGAAATATTATTACAACGTGTTTTATGAAACTATATATACGTTCAGCCATATGTCGCATGTGTCAAATATTGTTTTCGGATCTTATTGTTGAGAAAATAATTAATTACAATTGAAAATAGTAAACTTATTAGTCAAGGTTCTATCTACATATAATTAACACGTTTATTAACGTAATCAGGATAGAATTTAAATATGATCAAATACCCCGTGGGCCGGCGGCAGTGATTGCCAAGTCAAGTAGCGCATCTGTTACCACTTCCCGCTGTACCAATTTGTAATTACGGAATTAACGAGCTGGTTATGAACAACGGCGTCTTCATTTCAAGTAGGCCGTTTATTTCCCTTTGCTCTATTTCATAGCCGCTCCATTTCACCTAATGAAATAATGGACTCGTTGCGAAGGTCCCGCCGGCTACCGGAGGATATTGTAATAAGCGTTATGGAGACAATTTATGTTACAGACAAATAACGCTAGATATTTTACGTGCCACCTTTATATGAATACGTATAAAATTTCTATTTGCTAAAAATCTCTCTTTTCTTATTTCCATTTTATTAAACGAATGATTTACGACTCTAGATAGCAATGTATTATTCTTTAACATATTTAAAAAGTTGAAATCATTCCTCCAGACATGATAAATTAGATTACAGAGACGTAGAGAAGGGAAATCCATATTTGTGCATCACAAACATCGATGTCTAGACTGTATATTCCGTTCAATGAGGAGTGCTGACTAATATAACCTAGATTTCTAAACACTAAAATTTATAACAATGAAATACTTTACCATATCAAACTATTAGTTGCAACCAGAGAAAATAAAGCCGTAAATCCTATACAGCGTTTGGTGTAACTGTTTGTTTGTCATTCGCCTACACTCGTGGCTGTACACGCTACACACGTTTATAATCCTGTGCGAAGTGGCACAATACAGCAACAAGGATGCAGAGAGGGTCAAGAGATGAACTATATTAGCTTGCCTGCTGAGCCACACGCATTGTTTTTCTATCATACAAATAGTGTTCTGCATAGCTGTGTACTTTACGTCGAATGGAGATATTTTGAACACTATAGCGGATAGAAATATCTGTTGATATCCATTTCGATTTATGTTTGTAGACATTAGAGCTTGATAGTATCTCTATTTGTAAGTGATTGTATTTAGTACATACGATTTAATCTGATTTATATTCTTCTACGTCGCATCAGTCTTGCCAGACTGGTCGTTGTCAACGTCATTTATTGTCTTCTATGGTCGTTAATAAATATTTTTTCGTGTTTGTTTTAAAACGTTGTTTTGAAAATAATTGTTATTTGGAATCCATACCATCTTAAGTTAGTGACATTTTATATTAATACGCTTTTGTTTGATAAATTTTAATAATTTGTTTAAATTGTGGTCATAAATAGCTTTATTGTAGCTGATTTGCGGGCGAGTGTAAGTTAATTGGCTTACAGTGTGACGTAGCCGAATGTCAGTTGCACGATATCTTATGCAGTACGCCCAAAAGACAATTTGCGCTCTATGCTAATCGCATTAAAATTGCTTTTACTCTAGCCATCGAATAAGCTCCGTACAAAAATGAATTAATATTTACGTCAGTGTAATGTTAGTACTTATAATTGAACGTTTTTAAATATGGCTTTTACTCTATTTAAGTGACAGTCATTGCATTATTTTTTCTTGAAACATTTTTTTAGTGAAAGAGAATTTTATTCAGAATTGTTATTTTTAATTTGGATGGTAATTTTGTTTTTTGAGACGGTGAGCCAAAATAAGGGCGTCGGTGGCACAGTTTTTAAGCGCTTGACCGGAGCGGACCGTACTCGACATTGTCCAGGTTCGATCCCCGCCATGTACCAATGTGTTTTTCAATTTTCGAATTACATATGTACATTAATCGACGCTCTTACGGTGAAGGAAAACATCGTGATGCAACCTGCACATATCGGCGAATAAATTCAAAGATATGTGTGAAGTCAACCAACACGCACTGGACCAGCGTGGTTGACTATGGCCTAGTCACTCCTAATGATAGGGTAGGCTCTGAGCCCCTTTGTGGGGACGATAGTGAGCTGATGATGCTGAGAAATCCAAAACTATGTTCAAAAAGCCACTTCAAAAAAACAATGTAACTTAAATATATTTCCGTTTCTCTTATGTATAAAACAAACTAAAAGCTTGGTTTTCAATTAATGCAATAATTTAAAAATATATTTTTAGATTTATAAATTTATTTTATCGTATAACGCTCGAAATTAGAAGCGATCGAAAAAGCAATCTTGATATTATCTTCTCGAATGCAATATCGGGTCAGTTCAATCTGATTTTATTTTGCAGCATCTTCAGTAATGCTAGTGATAATATTAAAGTATTAGTCAATGTTCGTATATTTTCATACTAAGAGTTTCAGGTTCAATTTTAAGTAAATATGTGTAAAGTCCTTATATATGTTACAAAGAGGCAACTTTACATTTTTGTTTTCGTAACGAATAATATAAAAGCATCAGGAATTAAATAAACAACATTAGAATACTAATAAAAACGGCTTAACTCACGTGTAGATCGGTGTAGGTACCGACTAGTTTCGGACTCGACCATTAGATTGCTACAATATCCCTGAGTAACATAGACTATATTATACCTTGTTGTATGAAGTATAAACAATTATAGTCGACTTGCAACGCCCGGTCGGGCCACTAGTTAACTGAAACAGTTATAGTTCGTATTTAATTTTATTTTATTAATGCTGGTACAGAATTAGCGAAGTAAATATTGATGTTTAAAATTTAAACGAAATTTAATTACGCTCTTAACTGGTGTAAAACACGCAAAGCTTTTTATCTTTTAATTAGCAAACACGATGACACATTTTGACCCAAAAACTATTTCAACTAGAATATAAAACGCCTTTACTTAATACTCTAAATGTAAACGTACTGAAAATTTACATTATTATTAAGTGTAGACCGACTTATACTGCGTTTTTAATATATTTTATCATCATCATCTCCCCGGCCCTTCTAACTACGTCACAGTATGTACTCCATACATCTGACCGCGAAACTGAACATCACTCGATATGTCGACGCCGAGAATACCGATCTTGGCAACCAGAGGAATGTTCTCGAAGAGGAGATTAACGACGAAGGGATCTTTTTTAGCGGTAAAGGCGCATACTTGTGTCTTTTTGTGATTAAAGTCGACAGTCTACCATCTGTCATAACTGAACGACTCCCTCACCTATATCCCTAACACACACTATCTTTAATAATTTTTCTCATTTGGATATACATAATGTACACATAAATAAAAAAAAGTAATTTTCTCTGAACGAAATGGAAAAAAATGTTTCGCATCTCTGACCGCATCGCTTTGCACATCTGCGACTTCACTGTGGGACTGCGGCCGGCGACAGCTGCACACGATATTAATTACAACTCTAAAATTAACCCTGAGCTCCTAATATTTACCTACACAAATATTGCAGTACTACATTCCATCACAAATTACTCTGACTTAATTGCTGTTTAAAAGTATAACTTTAGTAGAGCGCATCATGTCCCCAGACACTGTTTTTTTTATTTCGTTTAGTTAAGACCTTGTACACAAGAATACAGATATAAAACAACAGATTAAAAAAAAAACAGGCAAGCTTATTTCTAAAAGGCATTGAAAGGATGTCTGGTGGGTAAGTTAAATTTATCTACAAATACAATTATAAGTTAGTTTAGTACATAGTTTCCACCATGTTTAAAGAGAAGATTGAAGGCTCACTAATACGTAAGTTAAACAAAGAATCGTCGCTCATTTGACTGAATTTATACAATTAAATTATTTCCAGTTCACCAAACAGAAAAACGAATTAATATTGCGTGTGTAATACGAGTATCATGTTGGCATCGCGTAATATAATTTCTTTAAATAAAACAAGCAATAAATGAATTTAAAAAATGGACCACGACTAAACTTTTTTTTTATACTAGTACGGGGGCAAACGAACGCGGGATCACAAGAGCGATCATCGACGCCCAAGGACACCTGCAATACTAGAGGAACCACAGGTGCGTTGCACTTGTATAATAATAACGAAAGTCACGCTGGTAATCCAGAAGTTGGTAGACACACACAATTCCATTTGACACGTTCCTGAAACATCTTTTATTACAGTTTAAAAAAATATCAGAATTTGAAGCGCCAATAGCCTTATGGTTAGGGATACGGACTACCGATCTAGCGGTTGTCGGTTCGAATCCCATCATTCCACTAATGTAGTAAACCATATTCTAGCACAAGCTTTTTCAAGCTTTTCTGGAACGGTTGTAAGAAATATTAGTAAATTAACGAAATTGTATTAATTAAAGAAAACAGAACTCAATTTTCATCTCATTAACTGCCGCTCTTTTAATCATATAATACTTACTTATGCATTCTCTCATACGAAAATGACACGAAACTTCCTCAGTGATTCTCGGAGTGCACTAAGAATCTAAAACCAACCGAATCAAGTGACTTCCGAAATAGCAGATTTCGTGAATGAAACGTATATATACGTAATAGTTTGAATAGAAAGTAACATACATTGTGTTCCGAGGGTCCATTTATATTTTCGCAAGGTAATAATTAATCATGTTTCAATCTGACAGAACAAAGGCTTAGCCTTTATTCGGTCGGCGATAGGTTGGAACCCATGTTGTTAGCTTACACATGTGCTGTTATGTCAACACATATAGTATATTTAAGTCATATATTTATTTATCTGGGAAAATAACGTAACACAATACAATGTAGGTAGAGAAGTATTGTAAGTAAGAGATAACTGTAACAAGTCAGCAAGCTAATATATCCAGAACGCGCGTGGTACCTATCACTCTCTCCTGTCTCCCAACTCTCCATCCTCCAGTGAGCGACGGGCCGCGAACGCGCTATAGTACCGTTCCCACTCACCCTGAAGATGAGCCCCCGATGGGCTCGAA
>JAODUI010000032.1:4391949-4431713 GCA_027563995.1 Papilio gigon
TCAATTTTCGAATTGCATATGTACATTATCCGACGCTCTTACGGTGAAGGAAAACATCGTGATGCAACCTGCACATACAAATTTAAAGATTTGTGTGGAGTCAACCATCACGCACTGGGCCAGCGTGGTTGACTATGGCCTAGTCAACCCTAATAATAGGGTAGGCTCTGAGAGCTGATGATGGTGAGCAAAATAAAAGGGTGATTTCGAAAACAAAATCCAAGAGAACTGCAAGTCCAGGACCGGGTCGCGATGGCGCGGGTTAAAGGTGGTTGGTGGCTTCTGTTGGAGGCCAAGACACGCTTCGAGTCGTTGCGCCACTCTAGTTAGTTTTTTTTAATTTAATTTCGAAAAAAAGGTGTTGTAATTAGTCTGGAATTTTATGTGATTTTACAACCTTTGCAAATGAATAGAAGTAATTATTGCGCGTTGCTAATTAAAAATTTACTTTTTTTCAGTTGCTCTATTCAAGTATAATATAATTTTTTTTCCGACTATTCACAAGAACGCTACTAAAAATTATGTTCAGGATAAAAAAATACGAATATGAAGGGAACGAATGCTGCAACATAAATCAGATTAAAAAAAAAATGTTGATATGATAGGATGAAAAAAATCGAATCTTAGGTTTCGTAAAAAAATCACACAGAACAGATTTTTGTTCTTTGTAGAATGTAACGCATTACTCTTTTATTGTTTCTTTTGTATATAAACATGTTTTTTTCTTTATTATTTCTAAGAGGTTTACCGAGAACTTGTTTGGTATTAGGTTATAATATGTAAGTGTGAGCACGCGTTGTGTTGCCGAGTAAATGGAAGGTCTACATTTATATTACCACAGTCTTTTAGAAGTAAATAATCTTAGCATTTTTTTTTTCCAACCTTTGTAGTTTATCTTTTTTATATTTTGTTATTTCGAATAATTTTACAATACGACTTTGGAAATACTTATATAAACCGATTAATCCGAAAAATTTACATGCAATTATGATGGAATTAAAAAAAAAATGTTCTTCATGTAACATGTGTACCACTCTGGCAATACGTTGGAGCGATACACATCTCAACAAATGATTTCTCTATTTTTTTCGCGTCTCTACTAATTACATCGTTGTATAGCAGTCATGTAAATAATGTGAACCTATTTACTTAATAGCAGGTGTAATACTCGACTTGGTTGGAGGCTGATGCCGACATCAAAATATATTAGACTAAAATAGTCTTACGAGGGTCAGTGTATAACGTATACTATAAATTCTGGTGTTTTTTTTTTAACATAAAGAAAGCATAAGGTACAGATAGTATCCATTTCGATGGAAACGTGAAAGTATTTAACGTCAACAGCTCACTATGCGTCCCCGGTACTGAGCCCACCCATGTTTGGTGCTTAGGCCATAGTCATGCTGGCCCAGGGGGTTGTTGTTGATATCTTTGAATTTCCTAGCAGATATGGTTATATCACGATGTTTTCCTTTACCGTTAGAGCGTAGGATATTACTCGTAAGAAATTCGAAAATTAAAAAAATTGGTACATGGCGGAGATCGAACTTTTACGATGTCGATTATGGTTCGGTCCGGTCAAGCGCCTAACAACTGCGCTACCGACCTTCGAGAAAATGTTATTCTTAGTTAATTAATATCAGGTCGGTGTTAACATGATTAAGAAACAAATGACCACTGAAATGACAGACGGTGGAAATCCGGCAAACGAAAATCTGGTCCGCGGACCGTACGTCTGAGATAAGGACGGACGATGAAGTTGAAGTCGTTGATGATATGTCGTTGTATAATTTAATGACACACCCAGTACGAGAAGATAATGGTATTTGTTGCTCAGAGTTATAAATTTTGCATGCTGAGAGAAGTTTTTAATTAAAAAAATATGCTCATGTAATTGGAACTTGCAATGTGCATGCTTATTACTTACAATTGTGAACGAAGCGGAATGAAAAACAATTTTCAAAATTGTAATTAATGGAATTTTTATTATATTTTTTTTTCTTCTTTTTCTATATAGTACTACGAGAAAACTAGGAGTATATAGTTAAGATCAATTAAAGGTTATATGATATTGAATTTTATTATTACGCAACAATCTCAAGGAGTTCAAATTAAGCTTTGGTATGTTGTGGGTGTCTATAATGCAAGTAAAGTCTAACAACGTCTTAGTTCTAAACAATTTAGTACCTTATTCATCTTAGTAATAAGATACTTTGACACAATTATATATTGTTTAACATCGTGTCATTAGTGAAGTTAGTAGAGAATGCAGAACCGCTACCGTGTGATAAAGGCCGGTATTTTGTCGGCTCTGGCTGCACGATATCGACCTATAAAGTCTTGCCTCAACATTGTCAGGGACAGACTTCTAGATGCGTTTAATTGCTTATAGCAACTGTTACAGATAATAGTAAGAATCACGTTAATTTGTTGTTTAATTTCTAGAAGTGATTATAGTTTCTAATACGATGTAATAATCCATAGCAAAGTAGTACTTATAATAACTAACACACGTGTAGATCAGTGTAGGTGCCGACTAGTTACGGAACGCGATATTCTAAAGCTACGCACAGCAGTGCTCGACGTGTGATGATGAAATAAATTAACTAATATTAGGAAGTATAAAATAATGGGGCAATTGTTTTAGACACGAAAGCTGTTCTTTAAACAATTAACGTTGATGCGTATCAGTCCGGCGCCGGCGCTATTATTCACTTGCGCTCCACATTCCTGTTAATCGCTGTAAGGTACTTCCCCGAAATACGTTTTAATGACCTTAATTAACGACTTAACGATACACACTGTCAGTTACCTTAAGTCTGAATAGTAATATTTCATTTTTGTGTTGTAGGAAAAGTGTTATGATATTTATATAGCAGGGTAGCGGTCAAACACTAGCTTATTAACCGTAAAAATATATACATAAAATCCATTTATTATATATTTCACATCTTAAAATGTATTCTTCTTTTTCTATTAAAATATTAGTAGATTTTTGTGAATTTATTAATATTTCTTGCAACTTCCTGCCGCGCACTGCCGTTTTGTGGAGTGGTCTGTTCTCGGTGGTATTTCCAAACAAATACGACTTAGGGTCCTTCATGAAGCGAGCGTGCTTCTCTTTCAAAGGCCGGCAACGCATCTGTAGTTCCTCTGGTATTGCAGGTGTCTATGAACGTTGATGATCGCTGTTGCAATCCCGTTGCTTGTTTACCCCCTTCTCGCATAAAAAAACAATCCTGGTAAGCTTGAAATAGCTTGTGGTAGGATATGGTTCATGACAATATTCAAATGCTGACTCTGGATCGGTAGTCCGTACCTTTAATCATTAGGTTATTGGCGCTTCTATGTGTACATGTATATATTTTTTTATCAATAACATATACTTCCTATGTATTCCGTATCCTCATTATAATTATGAATTTCAATTTAATGACTTTGTATCTGTAAGCTGTTGGTCATCCTTGTAAATAATAAATAAATAAATAATTACATAACAACAATTTTTGATGTACATATATTTCAAGGAATCGGTAACTTCGGAATGTTAATCGCGTAACTTCAACAGCATTACTGCATAAGCAGATTTTATGTAAAGTTTCCTCGAACCCGCCGCCTGAAGAAACTTCAAGGATGTTACATAAATTTAAAAGCATCGTACCCGCAGGTAACAAAATGAATTTCTTATAATTTACTTTGGAAATCGTACATACAGAGGAAATACGTTTCTATATAGTTGTCTCAAATAGAAAACATTTAACAATTCACTTATAGCAGTAAGTATTTTTTTTACTAAAATATTAGTTGCCGTCGGGAACTCCTCTCGAGTGAAATTAAAAAAAAAAACTAAAGTGCTAGGCTTCTACTTAAGTTTTTTTTATTAAATTGTTTTTTTTTTATAAATGTTTAAGTACTCATTTTTAAATTCACATAACATGAAATATGATGACATACAATACTAGGTTGCTTTATAACACAATATTAGTAAGTGTTTCACACTCGTAGCTACGATATGAATCTTAAGTTACTGCTTAATATACAAAATGACATACAGCGTAGCATTAGCGTACTACTTGATAGCGACGTGAACTGCGTAGTATGCTACGCCATAAGACAGCCTACGGCGTAGCGTAAGACAAAGCTCTCGACGAAGAGGACGTTGCAGTTGTCTGTGTAACCTACTGAGTACTCTACCGTAACGTGGCTTTACCTCAATCGCTACACAAATGTTTCGAAATGACGACACAATTTGACAATTAAATAAAAGAGAACAATGTGGACAAGTTTCATAATCTATTAGCAGTAATTAAGAGATGCTAAATAGCAATTTAATCTCGATCAAGCATGGCTTCATCAGCGTTGTATGTACCTGTTGGTAATTGCGTTTTACATGCTCGATTCCGGCTAGAGGTACGATCAAAGGACGCCGCGCAGCAATTAACGCCAGCCCCGAACTGCATATTGATTATAATCAGACTTCAGCTTGATGACGGTAATTCATACATAATTGAAATTCGAAAGGATACTTAGAAGTTACTTAGTAGTATACACAACATCGTTATCATTTGAATGACATACGAACAATTCTAGTTCTCTATATTATTGGCTCACACGGGGAAAAACATGTCACCACTAGAATAAAAAAAAATCAAGATGTAACAAAAGAACATCGAGGTTTGTCAGTAGAAATTTAGAAAGAGGAAAATCTATGTCGTAAAACTTTATTGCTGTAGTAAACGATCATGTCGCAACATCGATAGTTAGGATCAACGGCTTAAAATGCTTTTGGGTACATGAACATTTAAAATCGTTCGACCATTGTTTCTTACCGATACTTTTGTGTACAGAATTAATGTTTATGATACAATGATCGTTGAGATATGAACAAGATTTTGTCAATAAATTATGTTATTAATATTAAAAATGGTTCTTAGCTTAATTTTTGGCAGAGTACCAATTGGTCTTGTGGCTAGAGCTCAAATGAGGGGATGCAGTGTAGCCCCTTCTATTTAATTTCGATTCGCATTTGTTTTATTAGTATTTTTACTTATAACATTATTAATCATATATATATAGATTAAACTTTTTTTTTTGATAAAAATGCGTAAATCAGATTCTACTTTGGTATTAAGTACATAATAAGTGCGTTAATGTGTTAATTATGAATAGCTTAAATAATTTGCAAATTATTTTTTTAACTTAAATAAAGGCTTCCTCTTTTCATGTTAAACGGCTGACGCTAGGAAAATTAAACCGTTTTATCGGCGTGGCATAGAGTAAGTGAGTAATCATTGGTAGTTCCAACTCGTAATGGCGTCGACTCGACATTGATAAGAAAGCTTACGACGCGGTGATGGAAAATTCTCTATAGATCGCAGTTGATTTTATTTTTAAATTGGTTTATAAATTCGTTATAAACTACACAGAAATATTAATTATTTTGTAATAATGAAATTATTATAATACGTTAAATAACTTTGTTCCATACATAACAGTGAAATATAATTAACATTGTAAAGGTAATTCTAATTACAAATGGAAATAGAATTTGCTAAAATTTAACATGATATTTATAATAATTGAAGCTTTCAAAGAATCGAATATGACTCGTTGAAATGCTTGATTGCATCGCTTAATTATCAATTTGTTCATGTTAAGTATATTTCAAATTAAATAATATACACAGTCCCAAGATAATCTTCATTAGTAACATCTTATGTTATATAACGTTGACATATAATTATACCAAAGATTTTATCGCTACTTCGTTATATTCAATTAAAAAAGTAACTGTAGCAAATAGGCACCGGCTTTTGAGGTAACGCTGTAGAAACAAAGACCTGAGGACGGAAAGACAAAAAACGGATTTTAGTTAAAAACCACGCATGTATCATATTTGCGAAATATTTTTTTTTATTACAGACATTCCAATTTTATTTAACATTATGATTAATGATGATTAATTGTTTAATTTATTGATTAATTGTAAAGTTTTTCATAATGCAATATTCGATATTGTAAAATTTAATCTTTTTTAATTCACGAATTAAAAGTGTACTCGTGTGTACTTTAAGTTTAACTCTAAAATTCTGAAGTCTTGCCGATATTGATAACTGAATATGGAAGATAGTTCTTGTGAGATTATTGCTGGCGTTAAACCGAACGATATGCAGTATTCATAAATAGGAAAGCTATGCTGACCGGTTACGTTTACGGCGAATTTTATGCGATACTCTAGACACACATTCTAGGCAACATTGTGCATGCTTCATTAACTTTAATGAATTCCATCGAACAATCGTTTTGCACTATCATTGTGATTTTTTTTATTAACATACGTTATCTATTATAAAAACATTAAAAACGTTTGCTTCATGCGATTTTATATGATCTTCCTATTGATATATGTGAGTAATTTTTTTGTAGTTACATATTCGCAGTCCGTACTCATTTTGCGTTGCACGTTTTATGTACAGATTTCCTGAATGTGTCATGATTTTTTTAGACATAATTATTTGATATATATGATGTAATATAGTACTATACAGTATATTTAACACTGCAGGTGTTAAAGATTTTTAACACCTGCAGTCTCGTGGCCCGTACTCTCTTTTGCGTAGCTATTTTTTTTTCTTTTGTTATTCAGCGGGTTCCTTTTTTGTTTTGTTTGTTTTTTTCTTTAGTCACTCCTGAAGTAATTATTAGGTGTTGTTATATGATTAAATAGTAAAGTACCGGTCTGTCCGTAAGACGTGTTTAAAAGTAAACAGTTCATACAAAACAGCAAATCGTGATGAGATTGCACAACCGTTTCGTAGCGGCGTTTAACATTTTAACCTTGTGTCCTCTGCGAATTAGTAGACGAGGGTCACAATGATTTATTCTCGGGCACCGATAGTAAATAGACGTTACGGAGTGAATTGACAATCACAGTTGAAATTCACATCGTGAAATTAAGTACACTTACATTAAATATACCTTCTTAAATTACTAATTACTGAAACATACTAAACCTCTAAATATACATAACAAAACTAAACGTATAGTTACGAATGTGTAAAGTACAATAAGCTCTATTGGCGTCGTTATATCTTTAAAGCTGTACTATTTGGTTACCTTGTACTACGTTCGGACGGACGGAAATAACCAAAAGAATGCAGCATTTAATTGTATTTGTACGATAACAAGAGTAAGATTACAGCTTTTACTATTAACCCGTCGTTCGCGGAAGTCATTGTTACATAACTGGTTCTTTTTAAGAAGGGACGGAGTTTGTTTCCTTGCGAATAACAGGCAATTTTTCTATAAGGGAAACACCGCGAAGAGCGCCGACTGTACAGTTTAATTTATTTACCATTTTTATACCAATGTGTGCAGTTTAATGCTGTCATCAATAGAATTTATTTTGAGAATAAAAGATAACGTCGTGAATTATTTCTAGCTTTTTTGTTGCACGTATTAAAAGACATTAATCCGGATATCGGATATAGCGAGCCGAGTTTTCCTGTAGTATAGGCAACAGGAGACATAAAGGAATCCATTCATGCGATTCCTGCAATCCGCTTCAATAAAATTGAATTGAATTTGAATTTCAAAAATTCCCCGCCAAGCAATCTTATCTGTGTTCCCAAACATGTCTTTATGCCCGCGTTCATTTTGTGATTTTATTAAAGCAATTGAATTTTACAGATGACTATCACATTTCTCTAATTATACCTTGAAGTGAATAGATTAGTTTGTTATGGTTTAAATAAAACTGAACCATATTTAAAAAAATGTTATACAAAATTTAGGACTCTTGCCTAAATTTCATTATCAAAATCACTGTTGTATTGTTCTTTGTTGTTTCAAATTAAAAGAAATAAATTTTATCATTTGATATAGTGAGATATAAATTTATTAATATTAGTTATTAATATTGTGATATTGATTGAAACGTTGCAGTAAAATTTTATGTCGCCGAGTCTTGGCATCGCTAAACTTCTTATAAAAAATTCCGTTTCACTTAAAGTTCTTACCCGACATTGTAACTTCTTTACTTAATGGTCTAAAACATTGTTATATTATTATATAGATCCATTCATAATGTATTCAGCGATATAATTATTTATTTTATATAATTACAAAAAGGACATACATCGATGAAAAACAAAGCATAACAGCTTAGTTTAGTTTAAAAAAAAAACATTATTTTATGCCAATTTTGTAAGGTAAAATATGGCACTGACGATAGTTACAAATAAGTAAAAAAATTCAATAAATGAGTATGCCTGCCACTTTTGTCATTTCTTTTATAAACATGATCTAATGAATCCCTCGTGAACAAAGTATGAATACTCTTTCTAATTCGTCCGTCTGTCTCTAACTATAATTATATCCATTGAATAACACACTTTGAATATATACAAATATCTTGAAAAGAAAACGGTATAAAAATTACAGTCGGTTTAAATTGTAATAAAATTTTACTCCGCAATACAATAGCGATATAGTAAAATTGCTTTCACGCGAAAATACGCGAAAAATTTGAATTTCAAAGGCGCACAATCATATCACCTACTCTCAAACGTAATTGGTTGGCTTGGATTCCAATTGGGTAACAAATAGAGACGATCTTTGTATTTTTATTATCATTGCAACATCGCATCGTTATACGAGAATAAGTTAATACGTGAACGTTGTTCAGTTTTCAAGATAAATTAATTAAAAACCTAACATATATTTCTTGCTTACAAATTAAATTAATATTAGATTTATAGAACTTGGGGTAAGTTATTGAACAATTTAATTACAACATACTTGTATAGACTATGTTAAACATAATACCTTAAGTGTTTGACAGTAACGTGAGTGTCTTGCCAGAGCTACCACAATATTACTGATAGCTCTAGAATGTTGCCAATAACGTTCTACACTAATATTACAAATTAATATTACTTAAGTCTTTGCATACTTTGGTGGTGTACTGTGTGTAACCAACTTGGTAAGACCCAAAATCTGTTTACTAATTCATGTTCAATCTAACAATTAATCGATTTATACTTCTTGATATCTTAAATGATGCGGCATAGTTTAGTACGCATTGATGTATTTTTCATTTTATTTTATTTTGACCAATCGATTGCGTGTAAATTGTGGGCAACCCGTAGTGTTTGGGTATTCTAAATTCTTTTACTGTAAAATTCCACTGCTATAAAACATGTTGTCGTTTTTTTAAAGTAAATAAGAAGTATTGACAGTTGAAATTCCCAGTTGCACTATGCAATATTTACTTAGTTATAGCTTCATTGTGGACTGGAAATAAATCAAAGTGACTTCTGTGCAATAATAATGTAAATCTGCGGAAGTTCTTTCTAAGACGAGCTTTATGCGGGGACTCATATTAGAAACTGCACGGTTCACGGATCATTAGCTGCGAAAGTAGGTCGTGTGGCAAAGGAAACAACGATGCCATGAAATTTATTCTATGAATTTTTCATTATATACTCTCGATCATAATGTGTTGCGCATGCTACAGTATCGAGGCGGGGCGAGATTAATTTGATATGTATCAAAGTATATTTTGACCAAAGTTTTATAGACTTTTGGTTTTAAAATAGAATTACTTAATTCTTCTCTTTAAGCACGTATACAATTAAAGCCACTGGAATACGGTATTTGGATGTTAAAAAAAGTTTTATATTAAAGAATAAAATATTCTTTGATTATGATATAAACTAAATGTATTACAATATTTGGAATAAGGAAGCAAAGCTTTATCATTTTGTTCCTTTTGTTGGGTATCGTCATAAAACGTAAACGAAAAATGACGTGTTTGTGTGGGACACAAGATTGTGTTTGGCGAAGCGCTTTTGAAATTCAAATTCGATTCGATTTTATTGAAGGGAATCGAACGAGAGGCGTGAAAAGCTTCTCCGCCATATGTTTGATAGAATTCGAATCGATAGCAAACTCGGTGAAAAGATAACTATGACTTATTAGTAATGAAAATTAGTTTTTCCAAATATTTTTTATGAAACAGTTCGTATCTAAACAGCATTTGTTATTTCTGTAACGGTTATTTGGTGAATTGATAAGTTTCGAAATCATTTAACTGATATTGTATTATTCAAAAGTTTTAATTATTTCTGACTAACTAAATGTCGCCTTTTAAGATCAAGAACAATGGAGTAATTTCCGCAGCGCAGTTATCGCATTGCAGCAGTTACTTCTTACTTTCTCAATTCTACGATTACATATATGTAATAGTATATTATATAAACTTTCGCATATATTTTTAATATAGTAATATACTATGGTATACATAATATATAGTAAAGTATATTAATTAGATACATACCTAAATGATTCTTGTAACGTTAAATAGCTTAGCAGAAAGCCAATAAACAATTGAGGTGTAGCCATTTGTTATCATGACTTTCTATAAATCATGGACCCTCGTCTACGAATTAGCAATAAACCGTAGGCCGTCAACGCGCCTCAACTAAATTGTTATTACAATTTAATTTGAAGGATTCCTTAATGTCCTTATTTAAAATATTAACTAGATTTTGACTACGAATCTTCATAGATCTCTCTTCTATGTCATGCATCCATCCATCCATCCACATTTTCACCTTAATAACATTAGTATGATAACTATACGTACAGAAATTGAGTTTTATGTTGGGAGAATTAAAAAAAATATATATTTCTGAATTTAATTTACCGTACCCAAAATTTAGTAGGTATTCTTAATTTATGAATGATGTAAGTATTAACCAGATTTCGTAAGTTGTTAGTGACGTAAGCCAACAATATAAACAATGAACAATGACATCTGTAAGCAGCGCCACCTCCTTGAGATAGAAAGCAAGTAATGTTTTATATTTACATAGATATATGTTTCTTTATGTATAGTTTATTTACTAATGGTATTGTAAATTAAAACTACATCAATCTTGAGCTTGCCAACAATCGCTACGTCATTATTAATCTTCTTTTCCATTGAACATTTCTCGAATTCGGCAGAATTGTTTTTTTTCTTTTTATTTCCGGGTGCCGTTTAAATATTAATCATGACGTCCTTAATTATATTAATGTTATAAATGCGAAAAATCAGATGGAAGTTTATTAGCAGGTATATCTCGAAAACGACGCAGGTCTATATGAAATTTGGCATATGCATAAATTTCTATATGGAAAAGCTCATGGGTTCCTTTGTTTATTTAACACTATATATACATCAAATTTTGTATATTTCCAAATTTAAATCGAGAAAAAAATAGTTATTACTTTGAGAAGAGAGTAGTCATCATCATCATCAACAGACCTTGTCTGCCCACTCCTGGACATAGGCCTTTCCCAACGCCTTCGACAGTATGCGGTCCTCCGCCTTCCGCATCTAACGACTTCGTGCCGAGAGTAGTCAATTTAGTAAATTGATTTAACCATTTGTAACCATTCCTGGTTAGCTTGAAAAAGTCTGTGTTAGGATATGTTTAAGGACAATAGTCAAATAGTGGGATTCGAAGCCACGAATATTAGATCGGTAATCGGTGCTCTTAATCAATAGACTATTGGCGCTAAAAAAGTATTAAACATGTACAAATCCAATCTATTTTTTATGAATAGCAAACATACATTACATTTGTTAGAAACTGTACAGTAAATAAAGTAAATTGGTACACCAATAGAGTGTGGCCCATAAAACTAATCTTTCCGTGTTAATAATTAACTTCGTAAGTATCGATTACAAGAATCGATAAAGGCCACTGCACTGTGGTTGATCTTCATTATTTATTAACGTTAATTCCAGTACTTCCTTTCTTGTAAAACGCCGACCGTATAGGTGAGAAATAGTATGAAAAATCACGTGACTTGACTATCTTAGTGACAATTTACCTATTATCTCTTTTGAAATTATAACATGTTTTGTGTTGTAACCTAACAATGTACTCATTATAAACGTATTAGTAACATTTGTTGAATTCTAGAAAATTCCTTACACTTCTATGTGTCAGTATATGTTAGAATTCGTTATTTTGAAAATCTCGTGTGGAGATCACTGCAATATTAAAGTACTAGGATACCAGAAAATTTAAAATAAAATTCCTTGTAAAATGCGGTTGAGTTTAAGTCATGTCACGAAGTTTCATAACCCTAGGACTAGCGATGTACAACTTCATTTGTTTGTAAATTTTTCCACCAAAATTACTTTATTTATTACAAGGTTGCATAATTTAGAAAGTGTATGTTTCTATGATTAATAATGAGGTGTGGCGAAATCTTCTTGGCTTATGGAGTTAATTCATCAAACGTATTTTTTTTTATTTATTCTTGGGATTCATCAATATCGTATATTATCTCACTTTATAATGAAATTGATTATCGGTAAGAATAAGTTCAAATGTGACGAAGAGAAAAATAAAACACAATTTTGTTAATTTTAAGCATTGGTTTATACACAATATTTTGGCAGATTTACTCGTTACCAAGTAAATGGTTTACAAAAAATTTCTATTACCTAAAAGGTGATACAATCTAAATTGACTAACATTTACAGCGCTTTCAATAATTCAACTAACGGCAAATTAAGTTAATTTAGTTGAAATAAAATCAAACGTAAATTTTTCACTATAAAAATTTAATAGCAAAGTTACTGAATCGTAGAAATTCATGTTGGTATTTTATTTTCATCTCGTTAATTCCTTAAGTGGGACCTAGTTCTTATTAGTATTAAAAAACAAAAAACAGCTGTACAGTTAAAGAATATTATTACGTAAAAGATGTTCAATTTACGTCTTCGTGATAAATCGTGGATACTTTATATATCAAATGATTTATATAAGAAACTGACGTTTGTTGGTCTATTCAACACGTCAACATTGATATTTTTAAAGGAAAACGTTTTAGTACACAGACGGAACTTAATAACAGATTAAGAAGAATTCAAGTCTAACCACAGTTTTGTAATTTAAATAATTGAACATCGGAAATAAATAATACATTAACAATTAATTACATTTGGTTATTAAAAGGAAATAAGTCATTTTTATTTGTTAACTTTTATACATTCATTGCAAATAAGGAACATACAATACACTCATCAGCGTCAAACATCTTATCCGTGTATTCAGTTAAATAAACAGCAATCAAAATATTCAAAGAAATAACAACACTATAGTACGTTAAAAAAATAGTAACGTTCATTTAATAGTGCAAGTCAACTGTGTGAAAATAATTAAGCGACAAAAGTCTAATAATGAAGGACAGATTTCCAATCGACCAGAGTTCCAATCCCACCATTCGACTATTGTCGTAAACCATATACACCACAAGCCTAGAGCATAATAGGAGTGGTAAAATAAATATCTGTAAGTTAATAAAACTCCGCTAACATTCTGAATAAAAATTAAATAAAGATACTAAACAACTTTTAAAGAATAATATTAATATGTCAGTCAGTAATTATAATCTGTGGTTGAAACATGGCGTCTTTGTTAAGTTTTTGTTCTAATCACTGTTATTATTGTCGGATCAGCTGTTGAAAATTATTAAATAATAATAATTAAACAGCTAATTTATAACAATATAGAATCACCAACAACGTCTGGTCACTGTAATTACATTTAATACTAATAAAACAAATAAAAGTTTATCTATCTTCGCTGTACACGCTGTGTTCTCATCATCGAAGTCTGAAAAGATACCAATATATTAATTAACCGTATTTTTGAGAATTTTAAATTAAAAAAAAATCGATTTCTCAAATGTTCATGCGAAATGACGTTAGTCTTGATTCTAAAGCATATCTTTTACAATCATCGTATTACGTTTTAATATGTATTTCGGTTATATATTCATCATCATCATCAGCCTTTGTCTGCGGTCTGCTAGACATAGTTCATCACCATCAAGTTACCCTTTTCCCTACGGAGGGTGGACACAGTATGTGCTACTACTCAACTCTCCTGCACACTCTCTCTCTACACTAATCTTTTATAAATCTTGCAGCCAAGACATAGGTTTACTATAAAATATTAAATGTTAGCGTGATAAAAGCATGCATTATTAAAAGTAAAGCAATACATAATAACTACAAATGATAATCATTAATTCATTAATACGCTACCAAAATCTCTTATTCGTTCACCGTAAGCTTCGCCCTGAAAATTGGAAGTGATCGCGTCGTTGTTTTGTATATTTGCCAGCTGACCTGTTCAATAAATTACATATTAATTGCAGTTAATATGAAATTGTTTTACTTCCAAGCAGTGATTATTATTTATTGAGATATCGTACCTTTCTTCCTTATAGTCTGATTGTCTAAAATTGATTTTTGCGTCGTCGTGAAAGCTGATGGAGGGGCCGGTATTTCTGTGAAAAAATTACTACTTAAAACTATTTACATAGAAAGTACAAGACTGTGTTAATATAGATGTATAAATCTCTTAATTTTTGAGATGTAAAGTAATTTTTAGTTTGGTTAAATTAAGCTTTAAGTGTAGTAATGGATATTAGTCATAATATTATCTTAATTATTTTATCGTAACTGACTTTAGGAAGGTGGATCTACATAAAATTACTTGTTCTATGACTCACGAACTAAAATAGAACATAAACAAAACACTATAATTTATATAGCTGGATTTTAGTGGGCTTTAAGTGAACAGAAAGTAATTTATTATTAGACTTAAAATATAACATGTTTGGATTACTAACAGCAGTATAAATCGTGTAAAGAATTACGAGATTTTATTATTAATTGGCAACATTGTAAATGAAATATTAATCGAGTCTATAAAGAGGATTATAATCTACCGAACATCGCTGTACAGCGTTCTAAATCTATTCAAAGTAAATTATATTTTGACCAATATTGTGTGGTGGTGTAATCATTTATGTTATGTTTTACATATATAACTAATGTACATTAATTCTTTAATAATTCTCATGTTGCTTAGTACTAAAATACATAATCCCTCTTGTCCTTTAATAAAAGAGAAAACGGGATGGGAACTAGATACAGCAGAATAGAGCGTGTAAAGAAATAGGATATATCTTATAGTATCTTCTGTCAATTAACTTATTTCATGTCTACGGGTTGTAGTCACTATAAAATTTAAGAGAATTGAGGTGACCGTTCGCAGCCTTCTACTATATAAATGTGAAAAAATAAAAAAGCGATGAAGAAACGTACCATCCAGTTTAATAATGCCATCAGTCTCGCCCAGGGAGTTCTTAGCGATACACTTGTAGAAGCCGAAGTCCTCTTTGGTAATATTTCTTATCTTGAGCATCATAAACTTGTTATACCCGCTGTCCACTGGGAACGCTTCATACTTGCCACCTACAATTTCCATTTCTACTTAAATATAAAACCTGTCTGATTGTCAGATCATGTACGTCTTCAGAGAATATACGTACGAAGTAATAAATCAATGGTAAACAATTCATACAAGAATAATGATATTGTACTGTTATTCGGTACAGTTGGACTGCAAGCAATTTAAATTTTCGCGGCAAACGGTTGCCGGACGTAGCTAGCTCCTTTTTTCTCTACCCACAATAGGGTATCTCGAAATCCCTTGCGGACCGGTCGGGCGCGAGAGCCGAGGCTTATGGGGGGAGGGCCATGAATCGGCACCAGTGCGAAATCGGCCATCAGCGCACACGTTCGATAGTAATATCCAACGAAAGCGTACGGAGTTGCTTATTTGTTTGTTTCGCGATATCGCTGCGACAGCGGTCGATCGGGCCTTCGGGAAGAGTTGTGGAATTTATCAGGACAGCATCGCTGGCGCCATTGACTAGTTGCCAGACTTTGACCAGAGTCGACAGACTTGACAGACTGACAAGGCAGCTGCAGGTTGTGAACGGGCGTCGAGGTGCTAAATGACTGCATTTATTACATTATTACGCCCACCAGTGCAACGCGTAGTTTAAGAGGGGTTTGTGCCGCGGGACTCGAACCCGTTGTTCGGTACAACTGTCCTAAAGCACTGTTTAAATTTTGATGAAACTTTGGTGAGGTTAGACTGAGACTTTTTTAGTTAAAAATCTGAAATAACACTTATTAAAACAGCATAACTCACGTGTAGATCAATGTCGGTACCGATTAGATTCGAGCCGATTGGGGGCTCATCTTCGGGGTGAGTTGGATTGGTATTATTACGCGGTGGCGGCCCGTCGCTAACAAAAATCAATCTATACGTGTGTTAAGCCTTTTTATAAATAGTATAGTACGAGTATAATGTCTGAAGAACGTTTCAACAATTTAAAAAACAGATCTTTAGAAAAAAAAAAAGTGTTTTTTGACTTTATTATTGAAACGTACGCTGAGTCGAAGTAGGTAATAAAATCACTTAGAAAGTCGCAGCATTCGAATTATTTAGCAATCTCGTCTACTTCAGCCGCTGAAGTAGAATAGGTATTCAATTTTAAAATGTTCTCCTTCCAGTCGAGTAGTCACACATCGTACTGGTCTGTGTTGCTCGCTCGCTCTGCTTCGAAACTATTTTCATTATCAAGTCATAAATCAATGATAGAATCGTACGATGCTATAAGACAGGGCACATGTTATTTTACTGAACATGATAAATGTATTTGTGTTCAATAATACTACAACATCGGCTTTATTTTAAACTTATGATAGCTTTATGAACTGTGATTAAGCAATTGATGTGGTCTTTATTTATAGCACGTACTATTTTTGTACGTTTTATTCATAAATGGCCAATTTATGGATTAAAATAATACTTTATCAGTATGATAAAGCTTTTTAAATTTTTAAGCTGTTCTCAAAAAAAAAAATTTGATTACCACGTTCATTCTTTGTGTTGCTTAGTGTAAATGTTGTATGAGAAATTTTAATAAATCTAGTGTCTTCCGACTCCCATTGCTGCCATGCTTCGATTTATTTATTTTTGTTAAAATCAAAATAATACATTTACCATTATTGGGGAGAAAAATGTCTGCTAAAACAATATTTGAATGATACGTGTCTTTGGTTGTATTTAAATTGTTTGTAATATATTGATATGTAGGATGTCAATACGTATGTATATAGTTATAGCATATGGCAATATTCTCACCGGATATTATCATGTCGCCGCGGTCGGTGGTCCAATAATTAATTGAGGAGGGGTAGGCCTCCGTGTGGCACTCCAGTGTCACGTCTTGTCCGATGTACGCGCCCTCCAATTGATTTGGTATCGACAGCATTGGCGGGACTGGTGATAAACATGTTGATTTATGTTGACTGACAATTGAAGATCAATCTTGTTCATTTATATAGTGATTTAAGATTGCCTAAATAACTCTCAAAACAGTTTACTGTTATTAAAGATATTACCAATTGGTGATTATGTTTTGTACATTTTTTGACAGTGGAAACTCACCTATTTAATCTTCACGATAGTTACGTGACATAAGGTCAGTTCATAAACTTACACAAGCTTAGTTCGGTCGGTAAGAGAGGTGCCACAATTATTGTTTTAATCATTGTATAATTCAACGATAGCCTGTTTATTTCTAATATATTTTTATTCTAAAACTGTTATAATCTTTACAAATGAAAACAGGAAAGGAAAGAAGACTTAGTAGAAATGAAAATCTTTCACATCATTGTTACTTCTATTCATAAAATTACAAAGATTTCTTTTTTCGTGTAATATAATACAATATGATCCGACAAAGCGTACCGACTTCATTCGAGTGGAAACAAACGTTGGCAGTTGTTATCGTGTTGTGGAAAGTACAATCACTTTGTAAATTCGTTTCTCTGTGTATAGAACACTACGCATTGTCATTGTGTTCTGTTATTTATAGTTAATTTATTAACACAATATTTTAATATTTGTGTTAATATTCACTTCACAATAATATACAGACATACAAGCCAGCAAAATTTGCAAAAAGGTCAAAGACGCTCTTAGAGATGTTACTTTTGATATCATAGTGTATGTTACATATAAATGATAATTATATAGACTGTTAGTGGCACAGTTCTTCACCGGACCAGACTTGACTTTTCATTGTCCTAGTTCGATCCCCGTTTTGTACCGATGTGTTTTTCAATTTTCGAATTTCATATATACTTTATACGACGTTCTTACGGTGAAGAAAAACATCGTGATGCAACCTGCACATATCAGCGAAGAAATTCAAAAGACATGTGTAAAGTCAACCAAGAAGCACTGGGCCAGCGTGGCTGACTATGGCCTAGTTACACTAATAAAAGGTTAGGCTTCGAGCTCCTCATTGGGGACGTATAGTGAGCTGATGATGATAAATAATAATTAATGATTCTTGATAAATCTCGTATATTATTCCGCGTTATCAAACGTTATATCGCTAGCTTCGGTTCTGTTATTAATATTACAGCAGTCTAGTGACTGTTAATGTTGAAGGATTACTTAAGACTGGGTTAATCTAAGATAATACTCACATTGAACCATGAGCATGATACGCTTGCTAATAGATGGCGGTACTTCGTTAGACGCTATACAGAGGTACGCCCCCATATGAAGGCGGGACACCTTTGTTATCGTCAGCGTCTCCCCGTCTACGGCCGCCACTGACAAAATATGATAAGGAATTAGAAATTAATCAAAGTATTCTATAGATGTTGTTTTAAATACGTTCCTTAAGTGTGACTTGAGAAGTGTATTAATTTGAAAATAATATGAATGATTTTAAGGTATTAAAAATTAGATTAGAAAATTGAAAACAAAACACTGCTACAAGAAAAGGCATGTACGTAATGTACCAGCTAAGAGTACTCATAGCAATGTCGGCGTACAGCGAATACTATGTTGTCCGGCCATTCAATTCGTCGCTATGCTTGCGAACGAAGACTCCAGTAGCAATCGATCTTAAGTACCTCTTTTCGTGATTACACAATCCAGTAGGAGAGCCAAGCGCAGCGCGATACGGGATACGAGAGCAGAGCTGCCGCCAAATGAGGTAGAATGCCGTTTCAAAATATATCCGGCCGCGGTTTGGCAACAACACTACTAAGCCGATCGTTAACTTTATGTGCATAAAAATGCACTTCAATCTTATAAGTATCAATGAACTTTATCAAAGAGAACAATCAATCAACTCTATAATATGAAATAGCTTGACGTTGCCCTGTAGGTTAACGAATAAAACAAAATCCTATCAATAAAAGTCATCAACCCGGCAACATAAAGATTGATAGCATTACTTCCATATATAAGAACGGAAAGGCAAGTGTTAAATTAAATTGTAAGGGTCGGTAATAATTCAACTTCCAAGTAAAATAAGCATACAAAACAATGTTAAAACCATACCTAAATATATATGTGATACAATCATACCTGATTCTCCGTTATAATTAAAATCTTGTCCATCTTCACGTCTCCACATAACATACGGGTCCGGATATCCCGATGCCCGGCACACCAACGTTACATCGCTGCCTTCCCGGACCACTGTATCCACTGACGTCATATTGTCAATTATTGAAGGAGGCACTGCAAATAACATAGCCTATAAAAGCCTATTCATTATAATATGAGCCTGGTATATTCAATTTATTATAGCAAAGGAAGGTCTCATTTCAAATTTGGACTCAAGATTATTAAAAACAAAAATAATTCTGAACTAACAGAAAAATATAATCTGAGACTTAACCTGTTCATAGAATTCATGAAATTGTATGGATGCATAAAACGCCATGTACCCATGAAAGGTTAAGTATAAAAATTCTTACCCACAACGTGCAGATAACCTTTTCTTGAACGCATCGGGTCGGTGTTGACTTGACACATATACCAGCCGCGGTCCACTTCTTGCACATTTTTAATATGCAAGTACCAAGATCGGTGGTCGTTGTATGATAGACTTATTCGTGGATTCTGTGTTATTATATTGTGATGGATACTTAAGATTGTTTGCGTGTCCATTCGCACCCAGGCAACCTAAATAGTTATTTAGTATTAAATGTAACATTTCTATAATCAAATTTAAACTTTAATAAAAATATTGAACCTTAAATCCTCTCAAGTTATCGACGACACAAGCAAGAAGTGCATCCCGGCCGACTCTGACCGTAACGTTTGGAATTGGCTCCGTAAACCTTGGGTACATTGACTCTGGAAGCAAAAGTTCATGTCTTCATTGTTTGAATTTATCTTGAACAAAACATGTTTACTAACAATATTTTTTTATGGAAAATGTTGAAGGAGAAACGTTGTTGTTGGTGTGTGGGAGCCGCGTAGTCTGCCGACGCCGCGCCAGCCCGAGGGGTGCGTGATTTATGTCGGGCCCGCCAACGACAAATAGCGGTTTGTCGCCGTATCACTCTTTCACCGGTAAAATAATGTATCAACAACCAACGCTAAAATAACTCCAGTAAATTCACTGTTTTATATAACTTAGTGGTTTCAACTTCGCGCTGTACAAATTTATTTGTAACTTTGAACTTATTTACTTAAAAACAAAACAAACAAATGCAAAAAGCGGAGGACCTACTGTTGAAGGCAATGGGAAAAGCCTACGTTCAGCAATGGGCAGATAAGAGCTTATGATGATGACGATGAAATAAAATTCCAGTACATAAACTTGTCGATTCACCAACTAACACGAGGGTATTGATTCCCGCAGGTATGCTCGTGTTAAGGCGGAAGAGGAGTCGGTCGAGATAACCGTTTTTTTTTATTATTTCACTATCATCATACTCAACTTATTTGTGGGGGCCTTAGTCAATTATGCCGGCCCAATGCGGGTTGGTTGTTTTTTATTTCTTCTTTTACTTATAAAATTGTCATTCCCTTTGTTAAAAGAACACATGTTAAAACTCCTATTTTATAGTTGACCTATTTCTTGTCAGTCTTAATTGCAACCTTGGTACGACAACAGTATCATGTTAGAATAGATAATTATAGCCTAGTTTTAAATTGCTGTCAGAGTGGAATATTATACGAAGTCTAGTAATTCTCTTAATTACACGGACGAGTCGTTAAAAGTTTAATTCGTGTATCTTCGAAGCAAGCCCGTACCTTACAGTAGCAATTTTAAAGTACAGTTATATTTTTTTCGGTTTAAAAAATCTCAATTTTTACTTAATTATATACATACGTCTTAATTGTATAGAATAAATCCATCATCGAATATTGTAACATTGATAACTGGTCAAATATTGCAACATCGAAATATTAAAATGCATTTTGAATAAATGCTGGTCCGGATGCCTGCAGAAATTATGAAGTCTTTACAATTTTGTAACAACTAACGATGCTCGAAGCAACATATTTGTTACCGACTCGATCGGTAAAATGCCACAAACTCATCGAATAGATGCATTAAGCATTCTTCGAATCCTTGAAAGCAACCAGGAAGTTTGTCGAATAACCATGAATCAACTTACCGTTTGGTACTTCTATAGGCTCTACTGATACAACATTCTGTCCATTAGGAAACTCTCGACCTGTGAATACAAAGATAATCTCAATTACATTCTCATTGTACTTTTGTACATTTTAGAACTAATACCGTGTAAAATAAGACTTAAGGTCCTTCAAGAAGCGACCATATCTCTTTCTCAAAGGCCGGCAATGCATCTGCTCCTCTAGTGTTGCGGATGTCCATGGGCGTCGACGACCATCTTTGTGATCTCGTCGATCGTTTGCCCTCTATTCTTATAAAAAAATACTACTTAGAGTACAATTTTCCATAGCTGACAATTAACCTATACTCAAATTAACCTAATGGTACGGAACTTCAATTACGTGGATACCCTTCGTACCCCTCGTCGAGGGTACGAAGTACGAAGCCATAACCATATCCTAGCACAAGCCTACAGCTTAGTTAGGACGGTATAGGAAAAAGAATAGTGTCACAAGATAATAAATATCTGAAATTAGTTTCACGTCCACTAGTTTATTTCTCGTTTGCATGTAAATTTATTTTTCCTTTATTTTACAAAATTACTGTATAGTAAAGAAATAAGTTGTAAAGTTCTAAATGTACGTTTTAAGCCATTTCAATTTTACATTAATGCTATGTTGTTAACGACGACGTACAGCCAGTTGGTGAATCATAAAAATTAATTTAAACAAATTAGTTCGTTCAACTCTCGGTAGTTCTGTGCAATTATGACATGTAAAACTTTATTGCGTTGTTAAAACTTTCCATTGTATAATTGTCGGCCACAAGACGACGAAATTGATGTGAACTATTATAACGAACGTAAACGTTGAAATTTATTCATGTCATATTTTTTAAAACGTCATTTGTCTGGCACACTACGATTGATTTGTCATTACATTTATTTAGGTTTCCAACATTAGAATTAAAAATAGATTTCTTAATAAAAGAAGATGAATTATTATAGTTATTATTACATCTAATCCTTTCAAATAATCAAATTTAAACCCTATGTTTAAACGGTTAATAATAAAAATCGCGTATAAGCTTATCTGGTCTGAACACGTGAGAAAACTATCTCGTTCGCTGAATATAGACACTATTTAAAGTTATCGCTAGGCTCCACCTACAACTTTCGAATACCTCCCCCTATAATGGTTTTAGTTAAGTGCTATAATTAATGTTCCAATTATCATCGGCGACGTACTACGGATGTAGAAAGAACTTCCTTGAAAGTATCACGGCACGGTAATTTAAAATGTTCCAAACTTCCCTAACTACACAATCGTTATGAAAACTTAATAAAAATATCGAGGATAAGGACAGCTTTGTTTTTTTTTTGGATTATGTCGCCTTAATTACCCTTTTAGGTATAAAATAGTGAATATAGAAATCGTCAAGTACAAAATGTTACTATAAAAAAATAGCAAAGTAAATAAGATGGATAGTTCTAATGGGAACTGCAATCTGACATTGCCTTTGTTATAGAATTAATTAATCCATATTACTAAAATTAAACATCTATTCGAAACTGTATTTGACTGGATGACGTTACGCCCGGTTTACATTATTCCATTGATCAAGTACAGTACTAATAAAAGTCTAGCTGTAACGAATAACATGTAATACAGGATGTTAATTTATAAATATAAAAAAAAAATACTACACGGTTTATTTAAACAATGGTCGTGAAATGACGGGGCTGTTTTTAATTCGGTACAATAACCGCATCCACGGAGCGTACACTAGATTTTCTATTCATCATTCCGCCGATAATGGAACAATCCTGTCGTAGCCGCGAAGAGGGGCTGTCAACGCGAGTCGTTACTGCATATTATTATACTGCTCGACTCAGCACAAACCTATACTTGTAATGTAGTGAGGGGACGATGGAGTCAATTAGTGCCCCTCAAGGAAGGGCTTCTTTAATGATTAAAGTTTAAAATAGTAGAGCATTTACGTTATTTAAACAAGTAATAATATATTTTGAAACTAACACAGTTATAGATTTATTGTAAAGTTAATAATAGTGTGTTCTTTTGAAACCACAACGAATAATTTGTTTTGATTAAAGTCCAGTATCTGTTAGGTTACTTTACTTTTTAATTACTTATTTTACAGCCAGAATTACAGTTTAAACAAAGTGTGTAACAGTCTTTCTTGCTGTTTTGTTTTCTTTCTCTCCACTTACTTTAATGCTTGTAATTGTAACAATTTTTGTAGTAGGTAGTTTTTACTTGATTGAATTATTGACGTTTGCAATATAACACGTAAACCAAGCAGGGAAAACAATGGAACTATTTTTATCGAGTTTAACCGCCGTCGCTGTGTACGCTATTTTAGATTTTAAATGAGGTTTACTTGGAACTCGTATTTTGCTAAGTTACAACAGACAGACTGGCTGAGTGTTTCGGTATCACAAGCGACTGACACGTGCGCTGTTAAGCTTTGAGATTAATTATTAAATGCCATTCCTTTCTTAGTTACTGAGTTCTATAACTGGCCAACTACAATTTATACTTTTTTTTTATAAAAAAAAAAGAAACAATAACTACAACGTTTAGGTGCCTATTAGTGACTCTGTTGTTTATGTTACAATTATGTTAGTCTTTGAATATTTCAAAGAGTAAAAAGACAATCAATTTTAATGTTATTTAACAGCTATAACAGTACGGAAACAATCTTATTGCTAGGTATTATAGCTACTGGGTGGGTCGGCAGCTAACTAGCCCTCCTCGTTGACATAGGGTCATTGAGAAAGCAAACATCGCTTTTAGATCAATGGCCAACTTGGCATTAAGAGGATTGGTAGTGGGCATAATTCAACGGAAATCGATTTGCTTTGTTGTTTCAAAAAACATTGAATGTTTGGGTAATGTAACGAGTAAAAAATATTTGTATTTCGTTGGGGTCTTAGTTACTTGTAATGAATAAAGAGAACTATTTCTTTTAAATAATAATATTAAAGATAGAGATTTGAATGCATTTCACAATGCTAATATATATATTTTTTAATATTAATAGATTAGTAGATTTGCAAATGTTCTTTAAATATTTAATATCAATGTAATGTTTACGTGATGATTAAAAAAACATTTATGTTATAAAATTACAAAAATATATTTTAATTTACCAAAGAAACAACACATTTTGTTAAACAAAATTGATTGTAAACAAAAGATTTCGTTCACGTTGTAATGGATTTTAATAACTTTATATTACATGCCGTTATATTTTGTGGATTAAACAAATTACAGTTTACGTACAGTCTATTTATATAACAAATTAGTAATTAGAACCGTCACCAAACTTTAATAATTTACGCAAGATGATACTTTAATTTAATAAAAAAGTTTTGCAAAATCACATTAACGAAAGTGTTACCATTATGAGAAGCGAGAAAATGAGTAAATAGCTAGGGATGTCAATAACATATGTTCTTACTAATTACTATTTATGTAAATAAATGATTTCATTAAGCCTAAAATGAAATTAATGTTCATACAGTGTATTTTGAGCGTCGGTGGCGCAGTTGTTAAGCGCTTCACCGGATTGGACCGTACTTGACATTGTCCAAGTTCGATTCTCTCCATGTACCAATGTGTTTTTCCATTTTCGAATTGCATATGTACATTATCCGACGCTTACGGGGAAGGAAAACATCGTGATGCAACCTGCACATATCGGCGAAGAAAATCAAAAGATATGTGTGAAGTCAACCAACACGCACTGGGCCAGCATGGTTGACAATGGCCTAGTCACCTTTAATAATAAGGTAGGCTCCAAGTCCTTCGGTGGGAATGTGTAGTGAGCTGATGATGACGAGGAGAGTGTATTTCCCTAGTCATTGTAAAATTTAATGGTGTTTTGTACTACATATTTATAAAAGAAATGTTTTTTTTCTTTTAACACCCATGTATAACTAACATAATTTTAAGTGCTAAATCGAATACTGTTCTGTTTGTGTACATGAAAAAAAAAACATTGACATGATATGACTTCAATGTAACTACAAGTTGTAACAAAGTCGAGCAAATTCAATCTTGCAAATACCGCGTCATCACTTTGATACAAGTGCTTGGAGGATAGAAAATAATCTAAAGAAAGGGACTCTTTGAATTATTGTGTTCAGAAACAAATGAACTACAATGTCTTTATTCAGGCAGTATTCATACTATCGCTTATTCAACATTGAAATGGACATGAGATAGTTATTATTAAATTAAAATCAACATGCATTTGAAGCGCCCAATAGTTAATTACGGTCATGATTTAGAATCTCACTTGATTATTCTCGTGAACCATACCGAAAAGCTTTTTCTAGCTTACTAGAATTATAAGTAAATTAACAAAAATCTACTTATACTTGAATTAAAAAAAAATCATAGCAAAACGTGTATTAACAATTTTTATTTGCTGCAAAGTATTTTAATAATGTTGTTAAAAAATAGGTAGTAACTTCATATCACAACGGGGTAGATATGTGACAGGAAGTGATTGTATCACGATAATCCATGAGACTCGGAAGTAAACATTCCCCAATGCTTATAAATAATAGGCAAATCTTCTTTTATTGCTTTTGGAATACGTCTCCTTTGATTGACAGCAAAGCTCGTAGAATACAGGTGTTGTCATTCCAGGAGTCCCGTGTTTGTCGTTAAAACCTTACCGCTAGGTAAACAATAAATACGAAAGATTAATATTCGGCCTTGCAATAGATAAAACATAGCTTTAGAATAAAATCTCCAAGCATCGTCTCCTTTAAAATTTTGCGTTAAAAATTTGCAACGAATGTGGAAAAATTTTATCTCGAACCGAATTCCAGGAGCGGATGACGCAATCGAATTCGTTCTGCCAATCGATGCGCCTTGATGTACCGTACGTTCTATTAGATTTTGACGAGAATCAGGCATTTGACTATTTTTTATGTGGTGTATATTAACGATCTCATCGATTATTTGAAACAGGAAATTTGACAATTTTACATTTACATTCATGACGGAGTTTAAGAAAACAACTGAACATCGCAATTAATATAATTGTCAAGAAATCATTTTCCCCTGCTACAAAATTGTGGACCGTAAAGCTTAGACTGGCGAAATAAAACCAAAATTCTATAAAGATAAGCTTATGTACATTTCAAATTATATTTACTTAATGGTAGTGCTTTTGCGGCATAAACATGTAGCCGTTTTCTCTTTACATCGAGTGAAATGTTTTCCTTTTGGAAGCATTCCGTAATCTCGTATTTTAGTACTGTTTAATAATAGTTTGAGATAACCCACAAAATACATAGACTGTCCTTTTTAAAACACTTTTAATGGTATAGTAATATATTGCTACATATGAAAACGGCTTAACTCACGTGTACATCGGTGTCGGTACCGACTAGTTTCGAGCCCATCGGGGGCGGCCCATCGTACTGCATATTAGATACTAGAAACTAGTCAGTACACTGACTTCATGTGACTTAAGCCGTTTTTATAATTAGTATAGTGAAATGTCTCACGAAAGTTTGAATAATTTAATAGTAATAAACTAATAAGACGCCTTACTTCAACAGAAACAATTTTAATTAAAAAAATAACTATGTCTATCGTGTCAAACATAATTATTTAAATATTTACATTTTGTCATCATCATCATCATATCAGCTACATGTAGCCCACTGCTGAGAGTAGGCCTCCCCCAAAGATCGCCACATTCTATAATTAAATTGTAATTTATGTCTTAGCTTCATAATCATTTTCTTATCGGTTTTAAAGAAGCTGTATAAATGTAACTAAAAATATCAATTCGCAGTATCTTGAATTTCGAGACAAAAAATTCTTGGTTAATAAGGAAGTTTTTCAATGGTGAAAAGAAAATAGCGTATATTGATTATTATTTATTCATATTCGCTTCGTTTCCTGATTCAGCTATGTCAAAGGTTTATATTATCTCTACTTAGATATGTACGTTTGTAAATAAAGGGTGTTCCATAACACAAATCGCAATAGTATACTGATATAAAAATGACCAATTTGAAAACTGGCTTTCTAAAGTTATCTCCAAACGAGTAAATTGAAATACTTATGTTGAAAGAATTATTACTAGTTCTTATTATTTGGTTTCTGCTTGTTAAATAGTGACGAGTCAATTGACATTCCGTATTCATGCAAGATATTTAGTAACTTCACATATTTAAATACAATATCATACACTGTGGAATTACGTCTTCAGTATCTCCTCTTATGTCCGAATAAAAATCTGTCACATGTTTTTTTTTATCCACCTAGTTGACTATAAAAGATTAGAATTTATTTCGAATATTCATTTATGTAACTAGAGTTAAAACATATATTGTTACCACTCTTTTTTCTTAGAGAGTCAGGAAGACGACTATATGTTTCCCATGACAATGTGTGTCAGTTTAATTAAAAGGTATATTTTACATTAGTGGAAAAACTTATTAAGAAACTTGTCTTTTATACTTTACCTGAATTGATAAATTTAATCCCTAATCGAAATTAATGTCGTTAATTTAATATGTACTAAGTAAGATTAATCCGAATTTTATTTAATACCGTAATGGAGATGATCCATAACTGTCTCCGCGTCCCGAGATGCCTGCGGATATCCGCGGATGAGTCACGGACTGAGGCGACCCCTGTCCGTTTTGTTTGTGATTCTTCCCCTTGTTAACTGAATTATGTTTTTAGAAATACGAGTACTTCTTATCTCAACCCTCTGTATAAATCTCGTTCTTAGTGATTTCGTAAATTCGTCTCGGCCTGTGTTACAAGTATTCGCTTGCGAAAAAAAAATTACGGCTTTGTTCAACAATGCTCTCCCCGAAACAGAAATGCTGATTTCTTTTTTTTATATTTGATTAGCTGATTTACAATTTGAAAAACAAGCGAAGAAACAATTTAATTCGGTAGACATTGTAACCCTTGTAACCTTGATAAATTATTTTTCAAATTTTAACCAAGAATAGATTATCAATCAGCCTCTAATTGAGACGCAACTAATCAACAGTAAGTAAGCGTTCTCCACAAACATGTTTACACCATCTGGAGACACAAATGTAGCTAACAATATCTGTTTTAAAATGTAATTTTATTTCTTTTTCTACAAAAACATTATCATAACTTATAAATTATTATTAAATCATACGATATAAAATACTTACGTGTATTTTTGTTAAGATATGTTACTACGAAAACTATATTTAAAAAAACAATTGTACCTTTTAGTTCAACATGTTAGTAGAAAGAATAAAATATAATTTAACATCGGCACTTATTTTCTTTGCTTTGAAAACTTTTTATCCATTCGGTAACAAATTGTAAAATAATGTAAATTTAATTCAACACTCACCTGTCGTAAAGCAGAAGGTTGCCAGCAACGCTATCCATATCACAGTATATAAATGTATAAAAAGAGTCATTTTATCGTGTTTAAACTGTCAGTACAATGTAACGTAGTTTGGGCGCGCAATTCACCTATATTGTACGACGCCGGGCGCGTGAGAAGTCGCGAAAGCTTTTACGAAAGCTTCTAGCGAGCGTGCCATCGCTTGGCGGGCTACGGAGGCACTGCCGCGGGGCGCCACTCCGCCGCGCTAACTACCCCAGCCGGATAAACAAGGGCGAGGAAACCGGGTACAGGCAGACATACCGTCTCCCAAGTATACCCTGCCCCGGATAATGGCATAATAAAATAAGACAAAAGACGGCTAGCCGAAGAAACGGAGCCGGTTTTAGACGAGTCGCTGTCAAATATGCATAATCTGAAGAATAAATGAATGAATGTTGTCCTCGGATGGATCATTGTCTTAAAACTTTTTATAAGGTTAACTTTATTAACTAGACAATGGGCAATTGTTTTAAACTAATTGCTTTTTAGACTTTTCCTAAAAATTGCATATTATTATAACAATTTATCACGCAGGAAACAAGAAATGTTACGTAAGTGTCTTAACACTTAACATTATTTTTAACTTAAGAAATGTCGAAGTGAATTCAATACATTTAAATTATTAAAAATTGTGACACATTCTACTATACTACTTAAAAAAACTGCTTAACTCGATATCGGTACCGACACCGATTTGCACGTGAGTTAAGCCGTTTTTAAAAATAGCATAGTGAATCCAATACGTTTGTTAACAATTTAGTGTACAAAAATTATTTTATTTTACTATGCATTTTTAAAAGGAATAATTATCGCGTCGCCTTACATAACTTGAGCATGTTTTGTCCTAGAATAATATTTTCTTTGGAAACGGGTATAATTTAATGTAGAGATATTCATTTGTTGAATTTCTGGTTTCGAATAATCTTATGGAAAACAAATGTTGAATGTTATCGTAGTTATAAAATAAATTTAGTATGTTATTGAGACGAGTTTGTTATGTTGGCCACAAGAAGGATTAGGGGTCGGAGAAAGCAATTATATACAGATCCTTATTACCTTTCGGCAATATTAAACTTGTATTCATACCACCGAAAACATGGTCACTTCATGAGTCATTCAAAAACAAAAGAAGACGAGACAAAACTATTAAGTACTTACCATAATATACTTATGTAATGTCAACAAATTACACTCTCCCAGATTATATTTCCAAACTTGGCAAAATAGATTTTATGTCATATAGATTTAGGATTTACTATTCCATATACTACTTCCATTTGTTTTGTAGTAAAAGATGTGGTCGTTTTAATAAGTCATTGTTAGGTTTTAAAATTATTAATTATTAAGACAAGGCCTTTGTAATTCTGTCTATCTTGAGATGTTCTGGAGTAGTGCAGTATACTGAATAATTTATATGCAATAATTTTGAGATTATGAAGCTACTAATTATCTTTTCATGCTTGTGTCAGGAGCTACGAGGCGAATTAATGTGACGTGTCAGGAATCTAGTCTCAAGGGAATACTCCTCAACTTCATTCCCTACTACATAGGTGTATTTGTTGTATTTAAGTGCAGTAGATATGTATATATAAGAGTACCTACTTGAATAATGATTCGATCTTCTTTTTTCTTCATTATGATTATTAGTTAAGTTGAAGTTATGAGATATTTTTTTGTGCTTGATCAAGTAATGGTCGTCTTAAACAGTCGGCGTGTCGCCAGCGCCGCCGACTAGTCGCGCCTCGACCGTTTCGCAGTTTGTTGACCTTAAAATGTAGGATAACGATGTTCCTTACGATCGAAGTGACCACCAGTTGTTACATTTGGCGACGGCATTGGTTACTCTCGTGTACGATTATTTATTCGTTCCTTTAAATTTCCTTACCATTTATTATGCAAATTATAACGTTCCTATAATTACTACGAAGACAGAATACCCTAAAAAGGGAGACACCCCTTAATCTGTACACGTTTTGTTCGCCTTTTACCGATTGCCGCTTATTGTCTAACGTTTCAAACGTTAACTTTAATTAGGTATTGATTTCGTACCTTTCAATTTAGTACAAACATGTTTTAAGATAAAATTACTTATTTAAAATAATGATTTATTACAATCTACTAATTCATCTACTCTTATCTATGTAATGATATAATATGAAAGAGTCAGGTCATCGATGAGCCAAACAGACTAACTATAGACTATTAAGTACTGTTAATAGCGACTTTGTCCGCGGGAAAATTAAAAAAAAAATCAATTCCTATCTTATGTGTTTTTCCAGACTATTTAATAATCTAAGACAAATCTCTTTACTTGTTCTGGGGTTATGTCCATCTTAGTTTTCATATTTATAATATTTAAGATTATCCCAGTTAATGAATCAATCATATCTGATTAAAGTAATATCTTTACTATTTTTTTTATTTCAGTTTTAGTTGAAAGTGAATGATAGTTTGCGGATCACCGGACACGGAACGATTCGATCAATCAATTACCGCTGTTCTGAGTAAAAGTTTAGTACCATGTTTTTGACCACGCTCCGAGCGTATTTTTTATTTTCGTTGTAACGCTGCACCATTTAGTTACTGTTTGTGTAGGTTGGCATTGGAAATTAAGTCATCACTTTTGCTTTAAATCGTCATTGTGTATACAACATAGGTCACATTGATAACATACACCCTGATATAACGAAACTTCGTTACTACTGTGTTGCTACTGGATATCAGCCCAACCAAATGTCTTCAACAATATGCGTGTCATTTTTTACATTTCTAAATGTCCAGTAACTTTGAAATATGCAACGTAATGAGTTTTAAATTACTCATACTTATTTCGATGTCTCGTAGACATCATCCGGAAAGTTCTGTTATTGTATGAAAGTTGGTAAATCAGCAAGAAGATGCAGATTGAAGGAAAGCTATTTCCAACAAAACGGTCCGCATCGTCCCAGAAATTGGTTCCTCTTCCCGCTCCACTGCCCGATGGAAGTTGTTAAGCTAAAACCTATTTTTATTATTCCGTACTAATTTTTGTTTCAGGGAATGTTTGGCTTTAATCTTAACTGCAAGTTCTATCATTGTAAACTCTTATTAAAATCATTTTCTCTCTAAAGTACAATTTCACAATGTAATCTTTTTTGTTTCAATCTGGACAAAGTTTACTGCTTTGTTCCGATTACAACATACGGCTGTGATCTTTTCTTTAACACGTTCGGTGCCAAACGAGGCCTAAATCATCACTAATACAACTTCCCTGTGGTGTGTTAAGAAAAAACCTGTACTTCTCTGTGGTGCGAAGGGCGTAACTTTATTTTAGGAGCTGGGGTCTAATAGACCACGAGTCGCACTAACGTCTAGTCACGGAGCGGGTTGATAAAGCCTCGTATCAGAGGGACGGAAAGTACACAAAAATTGATGCCGCAGCGAACGTGTTAAAGTCAATAATGGTGCTGGTAAATTAGAAATTATAAAATCTCTCCAATAAATTGACTAGCAAGCTGTTCGTTACCCATAAGAAATAAGTAATCACAGTGGAACGTAATTTTTTTTAATTGACATCATGTGGCCGGTCTCTCACAATTACATGTTACGCATTTTTTAAACCACGTTATTGTGTAAACGTCAAATGAGATTTAAAAAAAAACTGTAAATATCTTTATATTACAAATAATTAATTTTCACGTTATTTTTATAATTTTTTAATGTACTGTACATAAATCTTAAAGTATCCGCGAGTATTTGAACAAGAAAATGAAAAATAAAATTGTCCCGGGTCAATTTTCTTCCTCTCTTGGAACAGACGAAAGCCTTATCTCTCAGCCTTTATTATTTCCAAGTCCGTCCGCAATATTATGCGAGACGCTACGGCAGATGGATCAGGAAACATAAATCTGACGTCTAAACATGTTTACGCCTAAAGCGCTTACCTTAAGCGGATTTTTCATATTTCATTCGTTTTTATCAATCGTTTTATATTTTAATATTCTTTTTAAATATGACATAGAGTTCACTATTGTTCCATAATAAGATCAATAGATAGGCTAAAAACGATTCATACAGACAATTCAAATATAAAATTAATGTAGGCCATATTCTAAGAGCGTCCGTGGCGTAGTTGTTAATGGCTTGACCGGATCATTCTCCAGGTTCGATCCCCGCCATGTGCCAATGTGTTTTTCAATTTTCGAATTGCATATGTACATTATCCGACGCTCTTAAGGTAAAGGAATACATCGTGATGCAACCTACACATATCAGAGAAGAAATTCAAAGATATGTGCGAAGTCAACCAACCCGCACTGCGCCAGCGTGGTTGACTCTGAGCCCCTCGGTGGGGACGTATAATGACCTGTTGATGATGATGATGATGATATTCTACGAAGCATCTTTTCTAAAATTATACCATTTTTCATTGACATTATTTCATTTTAGAATTCTAACTAAATCTTTGGTCCCTAAGGGATAAGAAACTCCTTCCCTTAGTATAAGATACCTTTTTAATTAAGTATGTCTACTAGTAATGCAGTAATTTCGTACGAGCGGTATTCGAGTTCGTCACTTCACCACAAACAAATTTATTAGCCTTCACGATTATCACGGTAAATGTCTCACTCAGTGGGCTTCTGCGAAATTGTTCACATACCGTCCTGGAAGTCGAGCATATTCCGTCGAGTTTCCGTCGCCGGCGGAAAATACCTGAATGTCTGAAAAATACTACAGCAGCACAGATTTTTTTCACATGGGCTCCCGAAACGATGAGAATGCGGAATTTCAGATTACACTATTGAAACTTTCCTGAGACATTTCACTAGGCCGTCGGGGGCTCCAAACTAGTCGATACCGACACCGATTTACACGTGAGCTAAGCCGTTTTATAAACAGTATACCTTTTATATCCCTCCTTATTACGTAGCATGTGAAATCTGCTTTGTGATACCTCTAAGTGATTAATTAACGATTTTTGTTATGTCAGTATACTAAAAGATTGTGTTTTAAATCGGTGAAATTGTCAATGAATATTTAAAACATCCGGAGGTTTTTTTTTATAAAAATCGAAAGCATCGACAGTTCCATCTACTGTACTCAGTGGTAACATTCTGAATTCATGAATGTTTTATTGGGGAGGCGACGTGGAGTTAGCGAGAAAAATGTGACGTAATTCATTCACGCTCGTCAGGGACACTAAGTGCGTGTTATGTGTTGTTTGGATTTAGTGTGAATGATGCAACTTGGCCTTAAGTGCCGGAATGCAATCATTTACTTTAGGCTTATCTTTATTGTTTTCTGTCTCATACTAAGTGAAGCCGGAAAAATCTCTGCTTAAAGTAACTTTTTCTTTTAAAGAAAATTTCACTTTCACTTTCGATTTTGTACCTTTGAAAAATAAAAGCTTTATTGTCTATTTATTATTAGGTTTAAATCTAAATAGTTCAAGTTAGAGCTTTATTATTATTATTTTATTAGTTTTATCACTTACTTCTTTACTCCGCTGACGCAGCGACCTGTAGTGGGTCTTGGCCTTAGTATTAGTTTTGTTAATAAGGAAGAAATGTGTGGGCAAATTTTGCAATTGAAAATTAATTGGTAATAATTCAGAGTATGCCAAAACATACTTCGTAGTACAGAGTATGCAGACACACTACATACATAAATCAAAACTTGTAAAAACTATGTAGCACATGTCATTGACCTATGATGTAAGTGTTATACGAGAATGATACGGCGAGACACACTGGCACCGAATTGTAGTCAAAGTATATTTATGTATAGCTCTTGGCGGCTGTTCACTTGTAAGCTTTTTGATTATTTTACGTAATAATTCAACTTCGTCGTCATGAATTGTAATACTGAGTTGGGCCTGGAATATTGCCTAGTGCTATAAAGTAATAAATGATTTCTGGAGAGTTTTTCTTTTCCTATAAAATGGTGGAAATATTCCGCAATGCCATATATATCATGTATGATCAAATATGATTTCCTAAGAATTGATAACTCGAGGATTTTTTTTTTTTATTTATTTAAAAATCAAAGTTAGTTTTAGTCATGCTAGCTAATTTAATCTTCTCTTTTATTTAGAATTTCATGAAATTATTAAAGATTTAATAAAATGAATGAAAATAAAAAAATGACCCGAGGTAAATTACGTAAAAGGTCGAAAAGCAAATGGATTTCATATTTCTCTTTCGATTTTATTCCTAAAGACTCCCGCGGCTGTAGTTAATTTGAATGTTGAGATCTTATTTAAGCAAAATTCTTGCATCTTCCACCTAAAGATAATTTAATTCTTTGAGATCTTTTTCCCGCTGGGATTACACTGTATTAATAACTTTGAACGATGTAACTTACTTAGAGCTTAAGGAGTGAATGAAATTTTCAAAAAGCACGGAGGAAGTTACACTGGAAAATAAGCTTAATTTTTGCATTCTTTCTTTTTAAACTTTTCAAATTCATGATGAATACCAAAGTTTGTTAAGTGTCGTTATTCAACAATGATTGTACAAGCCATTGGAACAGTTCAAACGAAAGCTTAGTCTACGTTTACACTACGTTCAAAGAAAACTCAACACAAAGTATAACTAAGAACAGTCAATTGAAAACAAATATTATCGTTCTTTTTACACTTCCCACTTGAATGTATTTTATACAAAGAATTGTTTCGAAGTCTAAGACGGTCAGCGGGAAATTGTGTCAATTATTTTGAACAAGCGATTGAATTAGGAAGAAGTTGGCATTCAGATCACAGAACGAGCTTGTTTGTTCCTGAAAGCGAGTGTGGACAAGTGCAGCAAACGAAACGAGGCAACGCCGCACCGCCCGGTCCGCTGCCCCGAGCGCCCGCGCGCCCGCTCGCCCGCTCGCCCGAGCTTGGCCCACCTCCAGTACCTTGATTTAAATGCAACATTTATCGAGACCGCCGGCATAGAAATTCTTTAGCCATTTTCAAACATTTGAACTAAGTGAATTTATTTTATTTGAACTACAAATCTAACATTGGGTATTTACTGGATATGCGATCCATTTATTGGATTCTGTGCAAATCGCACTTGGAAAGTGCTTCTTTCTATTAACGATTAATGGGTACATCTTCAGTTCAAAAATAATTTAAATAACAAATGCCTGCATTACTTTATTTTCTACACATCGTCCAACCTAGGGGAGGTTAGTTAGTACGATTATCTTCACACACATATTTTCAATCACGAATCACAAAATCCGGTCGTTACTATAATTTCTAAAATATAATTTCATATAATTGTAACCTAGGGAGATTCGTTTAAAAGTTTATTTTTTTAAAATTCTCATTGTAACTAACTATACGAGTAAGTATGTTCGTAATTTAAATCAATATAAAGAGGAGATAAGATTAAGTGTTTAGTCCGCTGCTAACCCAGCAATAGCCGTAGACAACGTCAACTAGGCTATAACGCGAGACGAGTCGATCGGCGCTCCGGAATTACATTAAGTTCGGCGCGTCAATATCGTCCGCTGTTAAACTTTATTGGACTCTTAAATTATTTTAACGCCATTATGCTCACAACATTAAAAAATTCTTTACAAGGTAAATTGCTTTCCCAACTTTGCTCGTGATATTAGATCGTGCAGTAACTTTTCTAACTTTTAATTTGATTTTAGAAAAATTACATAATTATGTTCTTTGCTTGTAAAATTAACTGAATTGGTGTTTCATAATACTTTATTATGAATAAGATTAAAATTGGTATGTTATTTAACTTTTTATTATATTAACTATATTAAATAGAAAATTTAAGATTTTTGTACACTACTCAATTGTTTTTAAATTATTATAATATATAAGGGTTTGTATTACTTAATTAAATGAGAAAGAAAATCAATCATCCTCAAAAATACTTCCTTTACGTAATTTGTTGAATGGTTTGGAAAAAAACATGTAAATATAGATACTGGCAGTTTATACAGACTTTTAGGAACTGTCATATGTTTTGATGTTTAAAATTAAAAAATAAAAAACAATAAACAAACATGCGAATATATTTTATGAGGCAACATACTTTTTTTTCAATTAAATTGAGTGCAGTTTACGGCGTGAGATGCGTACTAACTGATAGCTTTCACAAAATTGCACGTCCCGGTGCTATTAATCGGATTTCGCTCTGCATCCAATTTTATTAACACAATCAAAAGCGCTATGTGTAGCGACATTCGACGAAAATACCTATTGTGGAGCGTAATTACCGCAAAACTTGCTTGCACTCCGCGTCCCGTGAATTTATTGCAACTACTATTTGCATGTTTATTTCACTGTGCTCTTATTAATCAAACATTATCATGCCGTACACTAAATTGTAGCAACGTGTAATAGTGTAATTTTTATCACCAAGGTCACCTACAAATTCTGAGTGGCCTAATTCTCCTACGTTCATTCATCGATTCACATACACTTAATAACAAAAGATAATAAGGACATTCATTCCGTAATACGAACTAAATGTTAATAACAAAGTTAATTTACGTAGTCAATGTCGTATTCATAGCATCATTACCGACTCAAACATTGGTTACCTTCAAATTGAAATGATTTATAATTGGTCTTACTCTGTACGTGCCGACGTTATTACATATAAGGACGTAGACTATATTAGAATTATATTATATTTTGTTTATGTTAAGATATATTTATAATGTAATTTTTAAATTTTACATCTGTATATTTTTTAAACGTTTGCGCCAACAGATGGCGCAGAAAGTGCAACAACGAAACTTCTGCTATACCTAAAACTAATTTTAGTTATAACTTTCACTCTGAATTCATTATTCAATCTTAGCCTATACAAGAATTGCCATATCTAAAGGGATATTTTAAAGAAACTGATTGTTTTGAAAACATAATTTAAAAGTACGCAAAGCTATTGATTTTTAGGATTACTGTAACGTTAAAACACACAAGTAATAAGTAGGTACAATCAAAGATGCCAACAATGTTTGTATGAGCGTTGAATTTATTCCGCTTTTGAAACAGAAATAATATTCAATTACGTTTGCCCCGAGGCAATCGTATAGTTGGTTTGACCGAATTGGAATGAAACAGCATCGAGTCTAAAGTTGGTCCAAACTAGATCGAATATCTTGCAAGATTCTATTGAAAAATGTAGACAAAGTTATGTAATTTTCTGAAGATTTTAGTTTATTTATTTTTTTATTAATATGCTTATTTTGGTAAAATTATAACAAACAGTAATTAAATTTCCCTTATTGCCAATAAACAGTTACGATACGAGATCATAAATAATTATACTACTTCGTATGTGTAGTATTTTCTTACAAACAAGAGAAATTTAAACTTTAATACAGCCGATATTATAGCAAGGAGGTTTTAAAGCCACACACATGCTAAACGCCCATAATTCCAAGGCAGTAATAAGCAGTATAAAGATGCTCAGGCCGGATATGTGACGCGGAACTAATTCTCGCAATATTTTAATCCGGTAAAATGCAAAGGAGCCCAATTTGCATAAACCTCAGCTATTTGTTAAATGTGAGCACTTTATCCGCTTTTCTATGGACTATTTTGCCTACTTAATTTATCTGTTCACACGATACCACGCCGCATGGATAAAATATTCCACGTTTAAATTTTTTTTTTGCATCCCGGGATTATAACAAGAATGTACTCGTATACTATATTGGTTGTGCAATAAATAAAAAAAAATTAACGCATCTGCTCCTCCAGTGTTGCGGATGTCCATGTTCTTCGACGACCACTTTTGTGATCGCGCCGCTCGTTTGCCCCATTCTTTTATAAACAAAACGTCAATTGAACTATTAAATTAAAAAAAGGCTTAAACATGTCCGAATATGTCAGAGTAATATAAAATGTGAAGCTTACAAATGCTGTGATATAAATCAAAGTAAATTTGGTAATTTTTTCCGCATTGGCGAAACGATTACGGAGTCCCATAGCGACTCAATCAGAGTCTTTAATTATTACAAATGCCAAGTGGAGATTTCTCGTACTAAATCTACACTGAGCGATTGTGTACGCGAATGTCCAAGTGCAAACTAATGTACAGGTATGTGAAAAATCAATACAAGTGCAGTTATCTTAACTTTAAATTAAATGTTCACAACCTGTGAGTAGCTTAACAAATCCTGCGGAGGGAAAGCATTAGAGTTGAAGTATTGCGGCGGACTCTTGATAGCGACTGACAAACGTACGGTCTTACACTGCGAAAACAGATACTCAGATAGTGCGCTAAAGTTTCAGACATTATCTTTGAATATTAATGGTTACAAGAGAAACGGGAACTTGTTCATATTTCTCTTTTATGTGCCGCGAGGAAACCTTTAAAGTTTGCCGCCGTCATATCGGAAGCGCTTTTTGTAACAAACATTTAACGAAATAAAAATTGTGAACTGATTGACGTCTATGACAGAAAAAAAAAACAATCTGAATATTTTTTCCTTCAGTCTAATGATGTTGAACATCGCGACCGTCTCGGCATATTCAAGATAGCCCTCTCCCTGTTATTTGAAAAAATGGTTTTCTTTTCATACCCCTTCTCATATAAAAGAACCCTTCTGTTATTCAAAGTCTTTCAGTGTTGGTCGCGTCGACGTTATTTAAGCGAGGGCAGTCGCTCAGAATTATCTAAACTTCACGTTCACTCACCTCGACTTGATCTTACGCATTGTTGATGGAGGTGTCATGAAAAAATAAAAATAACTCTGGGTCCTAAGTCCGAAGTAAAATTTACGAAAACGACGTCACCTTTTCAATTCTAGAACACTTTGATTTTGTAATTATTCCTTTAATTCTCGTAATTACGTTGTTTTAATTAATCATGTCACTCAAGTAAACTTGTATTTTTGTAAAACATTTTTACATAGCTACTGTAAAATAGCGCAGTGGCGTTTTCCAATCCAATTTCATTAACGTTATCTTGGATCACTCAGGGGTCCCGAGATTATCTAATGCGTGTCCCGGCCATCATTTTTTAGGCGTGACGGCTTGC
>JAODUI010000032.1:4433745-4459158 GCA_027563995.1 Papilio gigon
CGGTACTGACACCGATTTACACGTGAGTTAAGCCGTTTTATAAGTAGTATAGTGAAATGTCTCACGAAAGTTTTAATTGTTCAAAGATATTAGTGTAAATTTTGTCATTCGAATACTTCACAGTAACTTCAAATTCTGTCATGTTATTAATAGGGCCTTTTGTACTGTTTTAATTCGTTGTAAGCCTTCAGTAAATAATTTAGAAACGTAAGAAGTTTAACCACAAAAGGAAATTTGGCTAGAGAATAGTCAAGAACATATTATTAAAATGATTTCACTTAAAATGTAAACTGCAAATAAATTAAGTAATAATATTCAAGTTAGCTACGAGTGTCATGTACATGTTTTGTGCTGGACGTAGTGCTTTTTTTTTAAGATTTAAAGTTAAAAAAAAAACAACCGAAAATGTTACTAAGGTGTTAAACGATTAAAGGTAATGAAAAAAAAATATTTTAATTTTAAAAATAAAGTAATGAATTTTTAAGAATTGTAACATAAATATCCTATTATTTTATGAAGTTTGTTCTAATTTCCTTAAAGTTCTTTCAAAGTTGCGTGTTTCTCAGCCATTACATAGTTGGGCGTAAAATATTTGAAGCGTGTAAAATATTTTCCTTTTTTCTTGTCTAAGTGAACGTACCATAAAAAACCGTTAGTTTTTAAGTTCGCGGGATTATCTTAAAATCTGTGTTGGCATTGTAAGACCGTACGTTTGTCAGTCGCCATCAAGAAATTGCCGCAATTATTCAAGCTTAATGCCCTCCCTCCACAAGCTGTGTTAACTTACTGACCGTGAGTATTTAACGTTACTTCGTTTTTCCTTCCTCTAAGCTACTTACTTAATTTAAAAATTATGTTACAGTGTATTTTTAAAAAATGCTTCCAGTAACGACCGGAAAAGTGGGCAATTCACGTATATTCATTTGCATTATTATAATGAAAAATATCTTACTTTAAAACTCCGTTTAAATGTTATATAATTTTTCCGTAACTTATTTAAAGGTCTTAGCAACAATTAACATATTAAGGTGCTGTCCCCGTCGCCATTAGCATAGCCGTCGCATTCGCCGCAGTACGGTAATAAGATTTAAGCGAAATGCAAACGGAATTACGCGTCTACCTATAGGATAATTAGTATCGCTACCTCGCGGCATCTCATTTATCCTGCCCGGTCTCCGGCGGGAGGTGGGTCAGCTAGCAGTAAATCTGCCGACCTGAGCGCTCTTGTCTTTGTAAACTTGAAAATCTAATTACATTTACAGCTACGCTCAGGTTCGGCTTTCTTCCTGAATTTGCATTTTCTCGAGATTTTGTCCCGTTTCGCTGATAAAACTCTTTTTTATTTCGTAACTTAAGTAACATCGCTGGCGGTCTTTTCTCGGTCGATGTTTGTGTGACACGCACACGAGCGCCCTCCTTTGTAAGTATCGCGGAGGTGAGCCCCATTGGATGTGCGTGAAAGGTAAATGTTTGTTGTAGAGCCGGTTTATCTGCTCGAACAGGCCCAATAAAGAGCGTCTCAATGTTGTAAAGGCGTTCCAGATGCTTATTTGCATTCAGGAAGGCTACAGGAGCGGCGAGGCAGCGTACGGAAGCGCTGCTAGCGCGGCCGGGCGTTAGCTTCGTGCGCTAGACGGAGAGCTCCCTCGGTAGTGATTACACCTTACTAATACCATTTACTTTCTGACGTTGCCGGCTCACGGACCGTTGGGCGAACGGCCGTCATATCTTAAAAAGCTTTTTAAAATCAAGCCTGTATTGCCAATGTTTAGGTTTGGTTTAAAAATTACTTTCGTGAAGAGCTCTATTATTAAAATAAATTTCTACAACAAATTATATTCAAAGATTTTGTTTATCTCTTACCTATGGTATGTTCCATGTTCGATTCCCAGGCGCATACTTTAACTATTTTCTTTTCATTGTTCATAAAGTAATACGTAGGAAAACTCAAAGCCTTAACTGTGACAAATTAACAAATGAATATTAACACAATTTTGAATTGACTTTATTCAGAAACGACATCTGGTATTCGTCTCAGTTAACATTAAAACTGCAAACGTAAAACTTTCCCCGAAGGAAGTTGTGCTTTGCGGCTGACCGAGCGTCGGAACTTGCACTGCATTACGAGAAGTAAACCTGCAGTTAAGTGTTTACTTAGCACATTCCAAGGCATTGCCCCGGTAAGTTAGGCCATAAAAGCAACCCGACTCACTCGCGTATTTACCTCACTACGAGATCATCTTTGCTATCATATCACGTAGTTTACAAGAGAGCAACTTGAATGGCGAGTACACTATGAATATACGTTAAGAACAATGTTAGAGAAAAAAAACAAAGTTTAATGCAAATCAATAATAGGCAATCCTAAAAACTTTTATAATTGTATAGACAATTAGGGAAGGTGTAAATGATTTATTGCACATTTATTATTTGTGTTGTTACATCACAATAATTCGCATAAAGACCCTAATTATTGTTTGTTCTTTTGTTTCATGGTATGGACATGTTATGAGAAGAGATGATGAGCACATAAGCAAGAAGATGATGAGATTGAATTTGAATGAGTATAAAGGTAGAGGAAGACCGAAGAAGGTGTGGAGGGATTGCGTGAAAGAGAATATGTGTAGGAAGTGTGTGAGTTCAGATATGAGATGACAGAGATGTATGGCAGAGTAGTACATACTGTGCCGGCCCTTCATACGGAAAAGGGCAGGTTGATGATGTTGACGGTTTCTTACAAAACCGACAATAGTAATGCATATGAAGATGCTTCAAAGGCGGCAGCGGCGTATCGGCCAAACCGGTTCTCGATATCTCGGGAATCTGTTGGGCATGGATTACATCAGTATATTACAATATACAAATCGCTTTTTGATTGTTAATTCAATTGATTTTAATATAGAATTATGTATGCACGATTGAATCGATTTACAATACAACTTATAAGTGGAATGAGATCTTACGAACTACTTAAACTGAGCATGAACTCGGTGCGCTTAAATCATTGAAGGAATTAAAACTTTCTAAAGAGGTTTTACGGTATTATGAGGTATTATGAGCAAGTCATTTTACTTTAGATTCTTACATGTAACTATATCAAACTATTCAATAAGTCGTTTTTGATGTTAATTTAATGTACAATTTCTCTAACACAATGCATATAATCTAAGTGTATGTTCCATATATATTCAGAATGATGTTATGCTATTTTTTTTAGTAACTTTAGAGTTTACTCATTTCGTCGCCACCTCTTGCATTTCTGTTTTCAGGCCGGAAACGTAACTGTAACTGTTTTCGTATAATTTTCATACATAAAATAGTATATAAACTATATATAGTTAACACGTTCGCTGCGAAACGAGGTCTAAATCATCCCTAATACAAATACCCTGTGGTGGGCAAAGCAAAACCGTGTACTTCTCTGTGGTGCGATGGGTATTACTTTGTTATGGGAGGTGGGTTCTAATGGACAGTGTGTCGCACGAACGTCTATTCACGGAGCGGGTCGATAACACCTCGTACCGCAGAGATGGAAAATAAGCAAAAATGGTTCCGCAGCAAAGGTGTTAAATTTTGACGTGCATTTCTTTTAAGTAAATAAACTGCGTTGATCACACTGAAAGGATGGGAGAGTTATTTATTTGAGTTCTTATTTCCCTGCTTATGTCTTACAAGTATAAACCAAGTATTTAATTTTAAGTGTTATTAAAAAAAAACTCAGCAAAACTGACTGGTTTAGTAGACAAGATCGCAATGGACGTAACATTCATTTCCTTTATGATTTAAGAGTTCGTCTGGCGAATATAGTGGAAATGATAGAAAGGTCATTTAATAATATGTTTGCGTTGGTGAATGTAGGATGCTTGTAAAATATATATTGTAACAACCACAAGATACAAAAGTGTTCAGGCGGCGACGTGATCAGTGCTTAGTTGGGTCGGCAGTGATTGAGGCAATTATTCACCTCGCCGCCTCCCCTTGCGAACTGGCACCCTTAGATCGCTTACCCCGTACTTCCCGATTGTGCTATGAATAGCTTCCTTGATCCCGTCATTAAACAAATTTAACATGCCACTAGTTTTAATTTATTGTTTCTTGTAATTACAATTATTTAAAGTATCTAATATAATGCTCATATCAATAGGCGCGTTTGGGAACTATCTTAAAACTATAACAGAAAAACTGTACTATGGGCAAATCTTAGTCACCATTTAACGACTCTGAGAGCTGCAGAAAATATATCAGTAAGTCTTAAATAATTGTAAAGGCTTAAAAGATTATGTTTATTACTGGTTTCTACTCCACTATTACTTGCTTACTAGAGTGGCGCAGCGACCCAGAACGTATCTTGGCCTTTGACAAGAAAAGTCTCCATCTAACTCGATTCCGCGCACTGGTAACCCAGTCCTAGACTTACAACGCTCTCAGATCCTTTCGCAGCTCGTTCACCCAGCGATACCTAGGCCGGTCAACCGGACGTTGACAATTTGGCAGTCCCAAGTACGCGCGTTTTACGTTGCAACCATCATCCATTCTTTCACTACCTCTAGTATACTGTTTTTCGAATTTATCTTGTACTTAATATAAAGTGTATCAGCCATTTTGAACGAAGTGAACAGCGTTCTTAACAAGGCGACGAAGTTTGTTACGTGGAAACAAAGCAGGCCTCGCACTAACGAATGTGCACAACGGTATTAATAACTTTTCTTTGTAACTCCGCCGAGATCGTGAATTAACGATGACACAGAGTACTTTCACATAGAACCTGCTCTTTCAGCCGTGAACTTATTAATGTTGAACATGGTTCATTTGTTTTTAATAAAAAAATAATATTTGTGTTAGTATAAATTCTACATAGAAACTTGAAATTATCGCAATTCTAAGAAATATTGGTCGATAAATATATTTCCGGCAGTCGCTGGCGCGGGGTATACCATTTTGTGACAACCCTATTTTCGTACACGATCAAAGTGTTTCGTGATTGAATATTTAACGTATGACGTAGGCTTACACGATCTTAGTATTTCGAAGTATTTACCGGTGCGCAGATTTTGTGAACATATTTAAAAAAATATAAGAAAACCTTTATGATTCTATTGATTTGTTGATGTTTTATATCCGATAACAACTAGCTTCCTAACCGCCATTTATTTTTAAATAATTATAATCAGGGTTGTGAGCTGAACGTGCTACGTCATTTAAAATTATTTTGCTTTGCTCTTCTAGTATTCCAGATGTCCATGAAGGTCGATGAACTTTTTCGTGTTCCACTCTTTCAAAAAATTCAATGTAACGAGTTTCTTCAATCAAAAAATAACTTTACTAGTGAATTCAAATGGTAAAGTAAACTGCAAGTGCAATAGAGTATATTGATTGAGGTTCAGTTGGCCGCAATATGGAAGATTTGTTGAGAATAACGGTTGAGCAGATAGCTCGAGTGGCCATTACAGATATCATGAGAGCTACGTTCGAGCCAGTGTACCTACGTCTCACTTGAGACCCCACCCCCAGCCGCTTTCTTCGACTATACATTTTACCATGGCGTAATTGAGAGATTTATATTCGTTAAAATTTCTTTGTCAGGAACATTACGATAGATAAAAAAGACGTATTGCTTTTTCATAGATTGGAAAAGTACAATAATTTGTAATTGAAACCGAATGCTAATTAAACGAAATAATGGTAACATTTAAATTCCTTTCATTTGTATTGAAAGTATTGACTTATCTGATATATACTTTTTGATATTGCAATGTACACTTGTTATTGGCTTTGTAATCTACTTGTGTGTATTTCTGTTTCATTATATGTTCTTTCGTGATTATTTTAGCTGTAAGTGTAAATAAATAAATAAATAAATAATATAACAATCCTGCCCAATTAAAAAGAAAATAAAAAAAATATTGATGTAGTTACTTAATACTCGATTATTGCAAACATAGAAATTATTCGCTTTTTGACAATGACATTATTACACCGTTCAGTCATAAAATAAAAGAGTTATTGTTTCTAATATTTTATTGTAAACTGAAAATACGAGCGACTGTGTAACAGACGGCCAGTTGAGATGCATTGTCTTGCATTTATTCGAACATGATAGGAACGAATGTAAAGTAATATGTATTTCTTGTGGTCTAGAAATTTATTATGAACCATCTCATATTCGTAGCTTTGTTTGCTCGGACGTACATATTTCTCATATCTCTCGGTAACTTGATAAAAATACGATATAAGAATTGTAATAAATATTTAATGTTTAGTTATTGTTTTTGCTATACTACAAAAATATTCGATTGATCAATTTCATAACTTTTTGTAACATAATAAATTATTAGTGGTAAGGAGGCGTTATCATAAATTTGTGGTAAGGAAAGTGGTCTCAAGAGAATCGAAATGTTAAAATTTTTCCAACGTATTTAGGGAATGTGTAGATCATACTTCGGTCCGTTTGTTGCCCGATAATATCAAATTATTATACTCATATTTTTGAAGTGTCCAAGGTCTTTCCATTTGTATTTCTCTACCAAGTTTGCAAAATGGTACAGACCTTAGACCTAGTATTCAATATTATCTAATTGAATCAAAGTGACATAAAAAAACATAAGAAAAACGTAGTTTTCTGAAAATATTGTAATCGTCTATTTGAAGGTAAAATGATGCGTTATTGATAACACCAAAACTGGTGGAGATGTTCCGTTGAGTGAAAGCTGCCGTTGACATATAGACGCTAAATTTGGCATTGTTCCATTAATAAAATGCGAATGAGTAAATTGGTTACATTTAAAAATTTAATAATATTGGTACGTAGTCGATTATTGTTGTAATAAATTTTGTCTTTGCCTTTAAAGAAATCGAAAGAGAACATGTATTTATTGCTGTGGGATTCAAAAAACAATCTGGTCGGCGTTCAAATGGTTGCGGAGTATCAATGGAGTTAATTTTAGAAGGCGGCCTTATCTAGATAGGGACGTTTGTCGTTGTGTACAGGTGAGCTCGCGGGAATCGCTATTTCGCGCACGTTCGACATCCGATAAAAGTTTCCACCACAATCACCTAAGAGCTCAGCTGTCAAGGAATAAACGTATATCGGTTTTGTTCCCGCCGCGTCCCTTGGCCCCGACTTTTGTGCATTGTTATTATATTAACATTCTATCGACGCCATTCCGTCTCCTTTCATTGAATTCTCTAATCTGAATGTACCATAAATGTTTTAAATTTTATTTGTTTAATAATAAACAGGAGGTAAAACTGAATGAGACGTCTTTCATTCCTTACACAGGAGTAGATTAAGGAATTGGAAAGAATCTATCTCAATGTCATCCTAGTCTCCTTTCCAAGCCTGTCTCCAAAGACTGCAAATACGAACCGACAGCGAAATGATATTTCATTGTCAAATTTATCAATGATTTTTACAAGTGTAAATTAACTAGCAAATAATGCTAGCAGTTAATTTATTTGTAATTTAAAATATATCTTGGAGCAACATTTTTCTTTAAAGTTTCATTAGAAAAATCGAAAGAAGTAGAAATGTTATGAAGGAACGGCTCCGTTCTTAATTATAGCTGTCCGATCGCACTCCGGGGACGTGGCTTCCATTTGTGGAGTTCGAGTTCAAACTAATTTAAACTTGTTTTTATTTGTTATTACTAACAACCGACCGCCGTGTTTCGTATTATCTACGGACTAATAAAACATTACGATTTTCGATTCGATCTGTCAAACTTAAAAGTAACCCGATGTTCATTTGTTAAAATGTAAACCTGACGTTATGAATGTAGAATAAATTTATTTTCGCAAAGGATACTTCCCCGTAAGATCTTTTGATTACCCTTTCAATAAGACACGGTCATTTAGCTAATGAGCGCACTCTCAAGTAAATAACTTGAACAAAGTCTACGTCAGCGGGATTCAGTCAACCTTTGGTGCTCGACAGACTGTCGGCGACTGGGATGGAAATAAAAAGATATCACTCCAGTTTCCTTTAGTTCATTTCCTTCTTGCTTTACATAAAACAGTGACACTTGACTTCTTCGAAATCTACACCTTGGAAGTATCATGAAGCTTTTTAATTGTTGAAGAAATAAGAAAAAAGGTAAAGCATGTTTTTAATTATCTTTGGTGATAGTGGGCAGGATGATGTCACAAATTAGAGAACCAATGTTATGTTTATTTTTAAGAAATAAATAAGTAAATAATCGTAAGTTTCTTTTCATGAGGATAAAGCCGCAGGTAATAATTAGTATCGCAATCTATCAATAGTATGGCAATAAACATAATTCCGATTCTGATAACTATATGCAGTTAATTATAATAAAGCTAAGGGGAATTGACAGAGAAAGCAGTCGCTTTGTGATTTACTGAGAGCTTATGTAAGGAAAGCCGAATGCGCAACTTGCAGATCTATTGCAATACCGTATTCTAAGTAAACAGAATACAAATCCTACTAAATTGTACAATAATTGACATTCATACTCTATACATCTTTGTCGTTTATAAACATTGCCATGAAATACTTCGATGAATAAAAAGAAACAAAACACTGTCAGTTAAAAATGACAACAGTCAACTGTTTTTGTGCGAAACATTTTGAAATACAAGTATATTAGTGATGTAAACACCGAGTGTAACATTAGTAATTTGCACAAGACCAATGGACTGCTTGATATTCCACTCACGTTCGCCCTCTGAGATAAGTTTCAAGCACAATTACCTGACCGTTCAGGCGTCAGGAAATATATTGGCACCTTCTACAGCATCACTGCCACTCGAGCACTGCGCCGTCCTTTACAAACATTACTTTAAAAATCTAATTTTAATATGACCCAGAGAAAGGTTCACAAAATATTATCTATATATATAAAATGAATTGCTGTTCATTAGTCTCGCTAAAACTCAAGAATGGCTGAATGGATTTATCTTATCTTGGTCTTGGAGTGTTCCTGGAGATCTAGGGACGGTTTAAAAGGTGAGTAAAATCAGAAAATCTCCTGTGAAAGCCTTAAAAATAGCCCTTTTCCAGTTCCTATAGAATTTTTTTTTCCAAAGAGGAAATGTTTTTTTTTGTATTTCCTAATCAATTCAAAAATCTATTTATTTATTGCTTTTAAGGCGAAACAGAGTTCGCGGGGTCAGCTAGTTTTAAATAAATTCAAGTGCGATTCCAGTATAGAGTGGCTTTGTTCGTAATCTTAAAAGATTTCTTTATAATTCTTACGTCATTGTTATGATTGTTAAGATATTTCGTAAACAGAATTTAGTAAAAAAAAATGATTAATGGATTGTTATTTTTCTCCGAAGGACACGGAATGCTTCGCGCAAATATTGAAAGATATAATAAAATCAAAAGAAAACTTTGAAAAGTCGTGGGGACTTTATGGACAAAAGGCCATCGATCAAGTGACAAAGAATGTTTTCTTGATATACAAAATTTAATGGATATAGAAAATATTGAAAAGAGTGTTTTTTTATATTCTAAACTAGTTACTGATCGTGACTTCGCCTGTTTCAAATATTCTTCTTATTGTTTCAAATAATTAAAATTAGTCTTCTGTTTCAGTTAAAGTAAATATCGAAATTAACAGTAGGCTTGTTACATCTATATAGGGCCAACAAGCAGATAGAGTCTCGATGTAAATAAGTCATCAACACCCATCTGCAACGTCAGGGTTTTCATTTTTTGAATATTCCATTGACTCTGGTTTTATTTACCTGGTAAGTGTCAATGGAAACAATAGACACCGTGATGTTAATGGGGGAAATCAACCAGTCACATCATAAATTTGACGTATACAACTTCACAGGTAACTTTTCCATACCTAAGAACAACATTTCAACTCATTGTATGTCCCCACCTAGGTGCTCAGAGCCTACCCTATTATTAGTTATGACTAGGCCATTGTCAACCACGCTGGCCCAGTGCGAGTTGGTTGACTTCACACATATCTTTGAATTTCTTCACCGATTTGTGCAGGTTTCTTCACCGTAAGAGCGTCGGATAATGTTCATATGCAATTCAAAAATTGAAAAACACATTGGTACATGGTAGAGATCGAACCCGAACAATGTCGAGTACGGTCCTGTCTGGTCAAGCTCTGAATTGTCCTAACATTTTATAATTTTTTTGATTACTATCTTTGGATATGTAGACTAAGATTTTTATTTGCTGCCTCGCTCACAATACAATTGGGTCTAAAACTTGTCATACCAAATATGTACGGGCTAAATTATAACTCTTATGGAAACAATTTACTGTGCAATATACTAACGTAATCGGAAAGTAAATTTAACACTGAGCTGTGTGTTCTAAAATGGAAACATTGGCAGTGTTAGAAAAATGTAGAGAAAGGGCTGTTTCGGTGAGCCGCAATATCGGGGCCCCTCGATTTCGGGATGGAATACTTCAGGCGGCTTCCATTCGATCGCAATCTCTATGCTAACAGCTTGCGATTCTGATCTTCGTTTAGCGGAATGACCGCAGTCACCCCAGTTCCTGTAACGCTTATTCCTTACACGTTCACTCCCCAAAAGTTTTTATGAACACAGCTTTCCGTCCACCCTCTATTAACATTCCTTTCTTAAATATTTTCCCTCGACGTTACTTAAGATATACTAGAAAATACTGTCGTATTATTAGAAAGTAGTTCGAAAAGTAAAATAAAAAAGCTTAATACATTAATCTTTTACTTTACGAGTTGCATGAGAAAATTTTAAAAACAATGATGGCTCACGAATTTCAACCCAAATAACTTTTTAATAGTCACGGAATATAAATGTTCTATGAAGAAAAAACAATGAGACTTTTTGTTCTATTTGATATACTTTGTATGTAATATACATACACATATAATATACAATTTAAACTTTAAAACAAAAGTTTTGAGAACCAGCAAACGTATACTCAGTATAATCCTCTTATAGTATTTCGTAAAATTTGCTACAGAAAAGCGAATTTACATTTTTACTTAAAAAAAATCTGTAATTGTTTTATTGGTAAAAAATATTAATACATTTTTAAAAGATGTATTGTTTTAAACTGTACAGTTTAATTGAAATTTAAGAATTATGATGAGTCACGTTTTGTATAAAGTACGCTAATTTGAGGGCCTGGAGTGAAAATTTAGGTAACTATTTGGAGACTACGTCGCAACACCTGTACTATTTACTTATTTTTTAAATTAATATTTATACTAAGAAATCTAATTATAATAACACCAAAAAGAAATGAAATAATATTGTTAAAAGTACGTCCGTTAATGGACTTTCAATTTAATTTATGAAATTAAACATCGACCTAGATAATTAATTACTATTTAATCAGATTAAAATTGTAAAATATTAAAAGTTTTATGTAAAACTATAAAGCACGCTCAGATTAGATTTACATCTGGTTTTTATTACTTATACTGAAATAATTCGTGAAACAAAAAGAATGAGGGGTCAAAAGCAGATGGTCCGCTTTTATAAAAATGTTGGAGGGCTGTGAAATATGACACAGTGTTATTTCTTCGCACACCCGGTCAAGAGTTATTGCATTCCATTATACGTTTCCTCTATCTAAAGGAAGCCATTTTCACTAGAGGAGAACTAAACTGTCTAAATTTTCGCTTATCATTTTATCGTGCATGAAAGTATGAGCTTGCATAAATCTTTTATTTTTATGATTAACATTATTTGTGTAATTTGACTTTATATAACCATAGGAAATAAATTACGGCGTAATATTCATTTATTGGTGACATATTGTAATGGCGTTCATCGGCGGTCGCTTGGCAAACTGCTCGACGGCTTATCCGAGAGCTTGGCCTTAATTGCAGTCTTTAAAAGATATTTGTAATATAATGGAAGGATTATCTTCATATGTTTTACTGAAACTTAATATATATTTCTTTACAATATATAAGAGTTTTTGACCTCTAACTTTTATTACGAATACGTAAGTGTTAAGGACAAATTCGTTTTCGAAAGTGTACAAAGAATATGTTCATAGAACTGTTTGTTTTTTGACGGGAATATGATGTGAGTGTGTATGACGAGGCAACTTATCTGTATAATTACAAACTTGCAAAATCCCAAAGGACTTAAACGAGCGTGCCTTTGGCCGATCCCTTTCGACATGCCCGCGCCGCCGCCAAGCTGCGTGAGAGATTGACAATAGACTCAGTGGCTTGGAAGGGAACACCTTATCTTTACTACATTGTGTGTCCCAAATCACATGAAACGCGAGTGCCTCGGGCCATGAACGAGATTCCCATTCATAATAAAGATTAAGCAAAATGTTTTACAGTATTCGCTCGCTGCGCCATCAAAATGTATTGAAATTTACACCTTAATTCCAATACCAAATGTAAATAAGGTTTAAATGGCTTTCCTTTAAAATGCTCAATGGAAACACAGTTACGTGGCGCTTTTGCTCTATTTTCAACTTAACTGTAGTTCGACGGTCGTTAAACTGCCAAATTAGACCAACTCGCCTCGACTGTCATTCGAACAAGAAAAAGTACAATTTTCTTTCATGGTATTGCCCAAAGTTTTGACTGTATCGTTAACATAATGACATAATGTATTTCAATCGTTAACTTAACCTGGTTCTGAAGTTATTTTCCAATAAAAGTAAGAAACATTACATCATCGATAAATATCTGTTCAATGGGACTCCAATATAAATATATAACGCAAATTTTCCCAAACCTTTACGAAGTAATCGAAGACGCTGGGAATTTGTTGAGCATTAGGCATCGAGTTCCCGGTAATGAATACGCCAACCTTGTATCGGATGTACGCAATCGAAGCCGTTCATGTCTTCGCTCAATAAATAAATAGGCGTTAGATGGAAATTTGACAAAGAATTGGAGGAATTGGAGGTGGAAGTAGAATTTCATAGAGGATTTTTAAAAATGGAATACCTACAATATTTCAGCCTTCAAATCTCAATAAATCGTCTAGGCGTGGTAACGAGCTCACTGCGGCGTAGTCTCTGCGGATACGTATTTTATTGGATTCAGTGAAACGTTTTTCAGGTCCATAGGATTATTTACGAGCGTCTGCGCGCCGCCGCCGCGCTGCAGAAATGCAGATGGACACAAAGCATAAGCACTTTACCTACCTCTTATTCATAGTCGAGCAAAATGCAAACCGGACGATTGTTACATGGAATCTTTTTTCTTTGATTAGATTTTTCTGCGATCGGTTAAAGGAAGGTTCTTAAAGAGAGAATTCTAAATTAAAATAGTACTGTTAAAAGAGAGCAAGCATTTATGTAATAAAACTGTTTACAATTAAGTTTGTATTTAAGCGATTGGGGCAAGTGTAAGTTTAATTATCTTGTTTTCGTATATATCGTCGATGTGGCAGTATTAAAGTGCAGTCACAGGTGGTGCCCGTGATTAATTGGCCTCGAAGGAGTGCGACGCGACGCGACGCGCCCCCAAACTATTTATTTATAGACACGTGCTGTGATCGGAAGGACTTTTAAAGTAAATCTTTTAAAGAAAAATGGCTTTAAAGGAATATTTCATAGAACTTTAAGGCTTTACGTAATGTTTTCGAGTAGACATTTTTCAAAAGGTAAAGTGTTATGTAATTTTTTCTTTTCCGATTATTTTTTTAAACTTCTGAGTACATTTTTAGTATCACTTCTTTATACATATTTCTCATATCAAGGAATGACATTCATTTTACATAATATCGCTTGTTAATTAAAAGAGAAGATTATTGAACAGTAAAAATAATTGTTAGAAGGCAACAGCCTTAACCTTGTTCAATTCAAACAAATACGAGTGCTTGCTAGCTTTTCAGGTTCAGTTTGTTAAAAAAATAGGTACAGATTTAGTACATTAAAAGTATTCTCAGTCTATAATCTAAATTCAATTTATCTTAAAATTTCTGAAAGTAAATTTTTCAGCTATTAAAGTTTTGAATTATTCAACCAAAGTCAACACAAGACAACGTTATTAAGGCTTGCCAAACCATCTTTTTAAATTATAATTTTAGATGCAAAAAAATGTTAAAACACTTTTTAAGGTACACTAATGGCTTTTAGGATAGTTGCATTTTCTTGGTGTAGTGTCTCTGTTCGAGCAAAGCCCGCGCAGGTGGCAAGCGTGATTAATCAAGACCGGGGGCAAACACCGCCCTATTTATATCATGTCGGAAACAGCCACCGCCGAGGCGTATGTCTGCTAAACCACGAGGGATTATCTACAATTTTATCGTTTTGCCAATAAAATGTCAAATAAATTTACCTTTTTTACGAAACTCTCTAAGCCCCCTAAGCACAGAAATAGGTTGTGCAACTCATAATGTACTTCATTTTCGACTTAGTCTTACGGAAATGATTAATTTGACCATAATTACTGACTAATTCAATAGTTAAAAAGCATGAAATTTTGCTACTCATAAGCCAGCTGAAAACCAGCATGGAGACCGTCCAAGCTGTCCCTGCATATGCTGAGCTGGCTCCTTTTGCCACACTTTTTTTTTTGTTTTTGTTTGTTGTTTGCTTTTTTAATTTTTGGCAACTTTTGTGTGGCAATAAATCTGTTTCATTCTTTCTTTCTACTCTAGTATTTTTACGATAAACGCCAATTAAGTCGTTGTGTTTTTCCAGTTCCACACAGTAAATCTTAAAGACTTAAGTCACATGATATTAATTAATGTTAAAACAAACAATTACCAGGTTCAAATGGCCGTTACTTTGGTTGCGTTGTTGCAAGTGAATGTTTAATTTCTTTTCCGTTTTATTTTAGTGGATTAAGTGTAGTAGCAATTAGTCCGTTGCCGGATATTTGGATGGCGGAGCCTTATTTATAGTCAGTAGTAAACCCCAGGCGGGTCCGCCGACCATCTCCCCAAGGTGGAAAGCCAATACATGCAAATTCATTAGACGTACATTTACATATTTATTTCGGTTAAATGTTGCAAATGAGGTAAGTAGCGAGATAGGAATTTGTTAAGTTTATTGCTAAGCTAGGGGATTTCCTGACTAGTGATCAGTAGAATCATTGAAGTCACAGAGCGAAAAACAGTGGGTTCGGATTTTATCTCGCCGGATACTATGAAATAGGGAGGAGAGAAAATTACATTTATCTTATTACGTATCTTAATTTTTATAGTACAGGATGGAGTTCGAGCATGCGGCTGCCAGAATTCGCTAAAATAGCGAACTGATACTCCCCATAGATATTAGCAAAAGCAGTTCCGTCAACCTTAAATCAATAGGGAAGGGATTTTTTTACTAGTAGCAATGATTATTATAATACATGCGCTTGAATAAATAGAGCTAGCATACGAGCTTAAGCGATAACGCTTTTCCAAGTGACTCCCTCGAGACTACAATGGAATACAACATTCAACACCTTATTTCATAATGACCTCCCATTTATTTAAGTTACAGCATTTATATTGAAAGTTTTATTTATATAACAAATAAGAATCGGAAGTATTGTAAGTTGTCGTGTTGGGAAGTTCCCTTATTCAAAATAGATTTATTCAAGTACCGTTTTCATAACACAATCATTTCTAACCTTTCAGCTGTAAAAAAGTTTATACATACAAAGATGAAAACAAATTTAATGCTTATAGGAAAACGGGAAGGCGTACCCTTGAAGGGGACGCTTTTCCCTAAAGTATTAAAAGCGGAGAATAAAATTCATCGATGTCCCAGTCCAAAAACCTTTCCTCTAATTTTCTTATTTTTAATAAAAAAAGCAAACCAATTTTATTATTGTACAAGATATATTGTATTTTTCGTTGAAAATACTATAACGATCAATTGGCTATGTAAATATTAATACAATATTAACAAAGATTTTTACTCTGTATTATTATAATATATAATTATTTGGGAACGCATTCAGAAGAGTTAAGGCGTTCTGATATATATATATGCCAAAGCTTCAACAGAATAACGTAACCTCTATGAATAAATGTGAAGATCAATTCAATGTAAAATTAATTACAACTTCGATTTATGCATTTATTCAGCGTGCGTTTATACTCTATTAGATCCTTGGCAACGGTATAGACGTAAAGGGGCTCTTAACATGTAATAAATGTTTCCTTTACTCCAATAAAGTGGGGCAAATGCAGCGAGCGCGGTCGCGGGAACGGTCTCATTGCCTTCATTTAAAACAATCTCTGCACTGAAATTAAATCTCTTACAGCTCGTTATTAAAAATAGCGCTGCTTAACGTATGCACATAAAAGTGTTTATATGAGCAAAGCATTGTAAGCCACATTTTTCAAGCTTAGGTAAATTTCTTGCTACTTTAAAACACGAAACTTTTTAGAACAATAAGGCTTGTTTTTTTTTTTTATTTTGTAGGTCGCTAGCAAGATATTCCATATACGAACATATTTAAAACACAACAGATTTAGAATTACTAAAAAAGGTCCTATATATTAATCTGCCTTGTAATAATAAGATAAAGGAAGAATTATAAAATAAATAATCGTATTATTAAATATTTTAATATTCCGTTCCCAAAACCTTCCAATTTAGAACGTGAAAATCCTACAGGGTAAAATTATCACCAATATGTTACGCCTACACGTATTCAAAATTAGTGTAATTTGTCAACAGTACTCTAATTAATTATTCTAATGATATGACCCTCAGGTGCGTAATTTAAATAATCACTGACTCTGACTCATCTTGCTTACTGATTACGGAATTAAAGAAGCGAGGGAGTCTTGTAGGAAATTGTTCTTTAGAACCGGAGACTGCAGGACTGCTGTACTGCCCCCAGGGCGCACATTAAAACGCTAATGTCCTTTGTTTGTTAACTTCCCAGACGTTGTGCAAGCAGAATATGCTTTGCTAATATGAATTTTGTCGTAAAAAGTTTGGCATTAAATACTGATTTCTTAGTTATTTTTGATCAAGCGAACTTTACAAAAAAATATTAAGGTCATTTGTAATTTAATTAGACGTGTATTTTTAATTTAATGTAACGCAGGTCACGTAAGGTTTTGCATGACTGTTTTAATCTTGTTATGATAACGGACAGGCATATTACATGCATCTAACGTGTGTGGCTTGCACGTTTATTTGTTAAATTCTTATGCCAAAGTCATGAATACACACATTTTTATTTGCCGATGTCAAGGCGGTGGGATCATCGCAGCTGACGACATAAAACGCCCCGAGGTAAGTCACTTCATTCAAACTTTCGCCAATTTTAAACGAAACTTTTGTTTAGACACAAAAGTTGATGATGTTAAGACCCTTTTGTTTGAAAATAGGGTATGTAATTGCGTCAAATAATAATCTTGTAACAAGCCTCAAGATAAACTTTAGAAACACAATATAAACGAACCTTAAGAAGTTAGGGAAATACGATTAATCTATTTATGTTTTTGATAATCAAACTTATATAGTCATTAACTTTTATATAAAATTAACTTGGGAAGTAAAACTTTTCTGTAATTCTTCTTAAAACACTTTTTGGTATGAATTTTTCACGCAATTTAGAATACCTACGGTCTAAAATAACGAGACAAAAGTGAACAAATGCGTATGTATATAGAAAACAATGTATAAATTTCCAAACAAAAAAAATTAAGAGCACAAATGATCTGTAGAAAGTTTCTGCTGGCTAGCAAATTATAATGAAATAACACTTAAAAAGTGTCTGCGAGATTAGCCTGACACCCTGGACATTAATATCAGAAGGAAGCCTCAGGCCTTCGGATTAAATAAATGAAGTGAGTAATAATTAATTGGACTTTCACCCTATTTTCCGTTCGGTGACAATTAATTTCCGGCATCGTGGAGAAAAGAAACCCTTATCACGAGCGTTTCGCGCTCTTCGTTTGGATTGAAGTGACAATTAGACCGTTACGGGCCGAGCTAAGAAAAAAAAACACAATCGCCCTTAACTCCCATTTAAGTACTCCAAGTTGAATGGGTCTGTAACTTTAACGATCTTTACTAGATTTTTTTTTATCTTATGAAAATTCTGACCCAGATCTCGAATATACTGAAGGTTACATTTAAAAAGTACTTGTTAAATTGAATAAAACAAAAATCATTTCAAATATAAAAAAAAATACATTCTCGTAATGGCGGTTTCGAAGACTTACTATTGACCAACTTAAGTCATATTCATAAGTACGTCATATGTAATATTATTGTTTGTAGTGAAAATGGATAAGACAAAAATTATCACATTATTAGCATAATATTTTATACGCGATGATGGTATTAAAATACAACATATTGCCGGAATGAGACATGTAATAAATTGAGACGCTAGAGCCGCCTACGTTGCCGCGATCGGAATAGACGATTTGTCATATTGCGAGGACATCTACTTAGGCCGCGTTCGTTCGTAATCAAGTAAAAACACAAGTCGGCCAAAATAACAAGTTCATAGTGTGAGTCATTTGTGCTTAAACAAAGCGTCAACTGCAGAGTTGCCGTTAGCAATAACTGAGATCATTTTTCATGTGGTTCATTCGAGCGGTCGAGGAGAGCTACATAATAAATCATCGTTGCCAGCATCACGACCTTATTATTTAGCCGGCCGGCTTTAGCCGTGCATGTTATAAATTCTTTCTTCTATGCTGAACAACCATTGATCATTCGTACCGTGTAATTACTGTAATTAAGTGATAAGCAACATTATACGCAAATTTATGGGACGTTACTGATACCGCGTAATCGTGCAGCTGCGCGATTATATAATTTGGTAATGGTATTGAACAACTGTTCTTGAAAGCTGTTAAATATTACCTATAGGGATTTTGTAAGAAGTTTGCATTCCATATAAACTCCTTAATCGAATCAGAAACAATATATGTAGAATCAATGTGATTATTGTTACCCGAATTATTTCGTTGAACTAGATCATAAGACGCACAACTTTTTTACGTATAACTTACTGTGCAATTTATCGCTGATTTTGAAACTAAATTTCCTACCTTTCACAACAATGTTAATGATGGTCGACTTCAGTCAATTGGGGTTCGATGTTAATTTGTTTTTAAAAACAATATAACCACAAAAGAGCGTTCATTAATTACGCCCCCTTAATGTTGTTAGCGCGAGATGACTTACTAAAATGTACAATCTTGCAACCTCATGTTTCAATTAGTACACTCTCATGAAATAATCACATCTTTTATGATGACTTCAATAGAATTAATTAGTGAATTTTCATGTATCTTAATACAGCCATTATTAGTGAAAATGATAAAACCTATGAAAAATTGGAGTTCACCGTCATCATTGCCATTACAATAAACCTTTGTCTGCGTACCTTAGGCGTATCATAGTCTACGTAACGTAGGCCTTTCCTAATGCTTTCAACAGTATGAGGTCAACCTTACGAACCGATGACTTTTCGTCCGCGTTAAGTCGTCGGTCCACCTGGAGGGAGGACGAATCACTGGTTTCTAATCTAAAATTCTAATCTACTACAATGAAACTAGTTACCCATAATATAGTTAAAACATTAAAATAAACGTATCCCAATAAAAACTATATTATGGAATTGACATTAATATCAAGTAACGACAAGTCATATTTCAAAGTAATGTTAACAGAGTCCCGGCAGTCAGCGAGAAGCTGAGAATTACATGTAATCTGTGTTGAAATTACGTGCCGACATAAGAAATAGCTATAGGCCTTACAGAGTCTGGGTCGTGTTATTTTATTTCATCGTTCCGGAGTCAGAGTCGACCCCATTTGTCTTTGTTCTCCGTTTCCTATATTTTTGCACGCAAACTCCATTATCTAATTTAGCTTTGGCTGGATGCCAGGTCGCCGCTACTCCTTGCTTCTCTGAAAAGGAGTTTTATTTCTTTATATTAAACACCTAAGCATAACACGTTGAGTTACGTAAGCACGTTTACAAAACAAAAGAGGATTCGATTCAAATCGAAATATTTACGTGCCGGGATCGCTTAGTATCGCCCTAAACAATAATTCAAAATAACATCAAGATTGGAAGTGGGAATGGACGGTGAGATTCGGCTCGCCCCTCGGAAGCTCCTCAAACGAATAGGCAATATCAGCCGGCTTTACATGATTGAGATGCATCATAAATTATAATAGAACAAAATAGGCACTTTTCTTTGGAGCGTATTACAGTCACGTCCTGCTCTCCGTTATGTTACCGCCACAATTACCGAATACACGCATTACGTGCTTACATACGCCCGCACACTGAGTTGGCTTGTTTAATTGTTTATAGGCAGAACGCTGGATTACCCCGCGAATAAAACGTGGTTAAATAACAACGGCCAAAATATTGCTATATTGTATTTTATCCAAATGTTAGGTATGTTTTGAATTCACATTTATAACATTGTTAATGCTAATTTGTTTTAGGATCCGACAACATTTCGTTATTTAAAACACATTTAATGTTTGTTAATATATCGTTAATATTAAATCCTTGAAACTATTAGTATAGTCTTGTGTTATTTATTCATGCATTATTTCTCCTATTTAAAACTGAGGATGTTGTATGTTTATAAACTAGACTTTGTTACTTTGATTTATTTAATTCTTATTAAATTATTCTCGTAAAGATAGACAGAAATACAGATAAAAGTGTAATAGCTATTAAGTCGAAGAAATAACAACCATGTGTTTAAAAATTTTGTACATTTTAGTGTTGTTTATAAAACAGTTGATTGTGATTAAATATTGTTATTTATCGAATCGTTTTTGTTACCTTTCTCTAAGGATAGATAGTCATTAAGCATCGCTTTCGTATTTTATTAATAACCAAAACGTCGGTCGTTCATCTACAGTTGAATAGAATTATACGAAGCTGTTTTATCAGGCGTAAAATAAGTTAATTAATTTGCGAAATGGCTCATCGAAAGTTGTTTTAATCCCCAGGGGGGTCTTTAGAAACGGAGTTTTATTCAAATCTGCATTCGAAGCGGGCGCCACGGTTGAGCTGCACGTTAAAATGGCGCCTTGATCCAACCACCCTCAATACTTATTGTAGTAAAGCTAATCTGCAGCTTTCACTTTATAATTAGCATTCAAAATCCTTTAGAAATTTATCTCTAGTAATTTTTATATTTCAACTGAATCCCAGGAAACTTGTCGTAAGATTCTAAACGAAAAACTACTAAACCTCTTTCGATTCTTTTACTCTGCTAAATTACCATTTTAACTATATTGCAGATGGGTAAACGTAACTTGCAGAAGAAATCAGACCACAAATTAAGATTTGACCCCTATGTAATAATTTAAAGAGTAAAATAATAAAGTACTAGATAAAACAGATAGACATTTAATGTAAAGAAACTAATAAACCTTCTTTTAACCCGGAAAACCTAGTCTTTATAGCAAAAAGTTTACATAGGAATAGGTTGTGACCATTTTATTTACTTTACCAATTTTATTTATTTTAATGTATCATGAAAGTAAATATATTCGGTGAAGGTTGGCTCAGAGTAAGATGTTTTAATTAAATGTAAGACTTTGCGATAAATAACTGTAGTGGCGGGGCAAGCCGGCTCTAATTGCTAGTGTATTTAATCCGGTAAAATACTATGGGCCCTGATTTCCATAAGCTTCAATTGTTTGTACTTTATACCTGACTGTGATTTAGTTTGGACCGTTCTGTTTACGTTCGCCTAAACTCTACTTGCGCGTAACTTAACTTAAGCTTTTTGAATTTTGAATGCCGAAACACCTGAATAAATCATATTGTCATTTCTCTCCTTAATAAAACCTTTTTTTTAGTATAAAATGACAAATGAGCTCTCAGCCTCTTGAATTAACTAGCAAAGAAATAAATAGTAAAGTGACTGATGCCCGTAAATAATCGTATTTTCAGTTGCATTACCTGCCTATAATCAACAGAGGATTTTCTCAGAAAAAGGACATTTCCTCGATCTTTCATTTCCTGTCTTATAGGAAAAGGGCGAGAATGAAAAAATGAGTAAGGTCTACAGTATATAATCAAAAGTTTTCTAATAAAATTTAAAAAAAAAAAAGTAATTCGACATATCTTGATGTTATTCAGAATATAAAATGTGTCTGCAATGTATTTTATGGTCCACAAAACCACATTCTTGAAGAGTTAGGGGACAATCTATGAAAAACCCCTCTCGTTAAATGGAATAAATTCTTAGAAATTGCAATAAAATTAATGATCCGAAAGAAAAACGTAGCCTGAACATAGTTGAGGGCCTGTAGTGAACGAGGGGAGCCTTTTAACTCTTTTCCCACTCAACATTGTTACCTCCGCAAACGACGGGGCGTCGTGAGTGGCGTACACAATCTTTCTTTTAAAATCAAGAAATGAACAGCATTGTTTTTGTTTCCCATTTCGTAAATTCAATTTATATTTTAAATTAACTTCGTTTATTAGATTGAAAATGCTTAATTGTGTTTTATGCATTAATGAAAAGCTTTTATAACATGAAAAATTTTATATTTTTGTTGCCGATATCAAATTAATAATAGTAAAAAAAATAGTAGAACTGCCTGAACATGAGACGAAATATATTTCAATTATTACAAAATATATGAAAAACGAAATTAAAGGCCAAACAGTTATCAATTAGTAGTTCTTAGAATTTCCTTTACTGTCTGTAAAATTTTCCTATCGTATTTTATACAATTATAAATCACGTCTATGACAGGTAAATACTTATAATTTGTTTAAATACATTATTAACTTGATGAAAGTTTGGAAATTTTTACGTTTCTTTTTTTATATCTATAATTTCAGACAAGACGTAACTAAGGGTAATAATAAGGTAAAGTATTCCCTTTGATCTTGTTTGTGGTCACACAAATTGAGTAATGATTTGTTTCGTCATGAAATGTGAGCGCCCGAAATTAATTAAGTAAGACACGACCGGATAGCTCCTGTATATTTATATACATTACTGTTCTTCGCTTATGTACGTAACAATCAACTCTATATCTAAATATTAATCTCTTTTGAAACGCCAAAAGCTTAATGGTTAAGGGTACGGACTACCGATCTAGCGGTCGTTGGTTCGAATCCAGCATTCGACTATGGTCGTGCATCATGTCCTAGACCAAGCTTTTTCATGCTTACCGGGAATGATTGCAAGAAATATTAGTAAATTACTAAAAATATAGTAATGTATTAATTCAAAAGTAAAACATAAACTTATTAAAAAGCAATTTACGATATATCCTATCAGTCGACATTTTTATTTTACGCTAAATAAAATAATATTTAATAAAGTCAATTATTGAATTACATTATTTATCTCCATTAATACCAAACGCGTTTACAAATAAGTAGTGTTTGCCCGCGACTTTTGTACACAGAAATAAGAAAAAGCATAAGATAAAGTTATTTTAAAATCGGTTCAAACAAACGTGAACTTACGGACAAACAGACAAGTATAAAAAAATGGATTTTGTGTTTGTTTTAAGTAACGCAAATAAATCATGTTCGTTAGATTATTCTTTTTACATATTGAGACATTCTAATTACATTAATTCCATAGATTGTGAAAGGACAATGCGATATCTTTTAATTTATTAAGTTTTAAATAAACAAGTTATGAAGCAGCAAGCGATTGTGCAACAAAGCGAAATTATCCCATGTCTAGACAAGCCACTGTTTTACGAAGTTATTTTTGACGAGCAGTCAAAATCTGGAAGTCGGCGAGCCGTTCCGGTCTCTCATACAAACAGAAGTTGGGTCTGTTTATTTTAGTTCAAGCTATTGTTGTTCGCGATCCTTCATTTTGTTGAGTAAGCATTTTCTTAGTTACTTTAATTGTACTTGTGTTTAAAAACTGCAGTTCGCTTTTCGAATTGTAAATAAAAATTATCTGATTATGAAAACTATCAAATATGTATTGAGAAAAATACTACCGTCCTTTAAGTAGAAATCGATCGTCAATTGTTTAAACGAACTAATATAGCCTAGTAGCCTAATGATCATGGGTACAGACTACCGATCAAGGGGTAATGAGTTTGAAACTCTCTATTCGAATATTGTCCTTAACACCTAACACTTTTTCAAGCTTACCAGAAATGGTTACAAGGAACATTAGTAAAAAAAAAGGAATTTTCTGATTGTTTATGTTCTGTGTTAAAATATTAGCTACTCGCTTGTTGTAAATTGAATAGACGATAAAGGAAATATTAAATTAAGTATTCAAGTTAATATAATGCACAAACATAATTTGACTAAAAAGCTTTTCCCGAGGAAGTATATATTCTTTTTATTTAACCGCCACAGTGACACTAAGCCTAATTCTCTGTCGCCGCCGAACGTGCCACGCCACCTTCTAATTTACATTTTGTTTACAAATTGCTCAAATGCAAACCGAAAATAAAATTTTCCATTTCGTACATGTACTGTTTTGTTATTCCATCATTCTCTATTCAGATAGAAAATGTTTTTTCAACTCAGCTAGGTTTTAATTATAGTATTTGGAAACATTATTTCATCATCATATTAGCGACATGTCCACTGCTAGGCGTACACCTATCCCAACTAAGGCGACGATAAATGACTCGCGCATCTTTGACCTCATCATCGGTCCATCTTGCGGAAGACCTACTTAAGCTGCAAGCATTATTTAAAGGAAAATAATGAATTTTTTGACTATACTATGCACTATGTACAACCTTTAAAAATCCTGATTTGTGATCAACATTTATCCTAAGCAGTGTCCGAAAATATAATAAAGTGAATGCGTATAATGCGACAAATATGTGTAGTCCGGTGGTCAAAATTGAAACTAAATCTGTCATGTGTCACGTCTCATATGTCATTTTTTGTGCATATTATTTGTTATAAGCGAACCGCGACAGCAAACCAGATAAGTTTTTGGTAATTTAATGTTATAAAATACAATGTTTGGAAATCCGTTTATTCTATTGAATGCGTAGTTTGCTTTAGAAATAGAACAATATGCTTTCTCTTTAGTATTGTTCTAGTACGAGTATTGTGCGAGGATTTATTTCATATTCATTACATCCTACGGTCATATAGTCTTTTGACAAGCTAATGCCCAATATACCTTTTAGCTTCATGTTATACAATTCCTACCTTTAATACTAATGTTAACACAACATACACAAAGGTTACGAACAATACATGACACGAGCCAACGGAAGATTCTATAAGGCATACGTGCTTGCGCAGGGGCAGACGGGGCGCGACTCACTTGCGAGGTGCCACCGCGCCGACTGTCGGACTGAGGCGCGGGGGCTCGGGAGACGCGATACGGGAAAGTCCCGAGTAGGGCGCGGGGTGTACGAGGCAAGGAGCGGGAACGCGGGAACGCGGTGGCGTGATGTTTGGAGGCGGGGCGAGGCGCGTGGCGCGATGTCTCTGGGAGGAGGGGTGAGGTGCGAGGGGCGCGGAGTTTTGTTTAAAATGCGTCCCTTTGTCGTCATACACAATATAATAGTTTTCTCAGGTAACGGGGGAGTAATGAAAT
>JAODUI010000032.1:4473704-4493886 GCA_027563995.1 Papilio gigon
TAGGATTACTCCTATGTGTAATTGTATCTCAAAATTTTGCCATTTCGTAAAAAATACAATAAAAAACGTGTTGGTTATCATCGTATGTTACTTTTGCCTTAATTAATCGGATTAATCTATATATATAAAAATGAATTGCTGTTCGTTAGGCTCGCTAAAACTCGAGAACGGCTGAACGTATTTATCTTAGCTTGGTCTTGAAATGCTCTAGGGAAGGTTTACAAGGTGAGAAAAATTAGACAAACCCGTGAAAGTCTTAAAATAGCCCTTATCCATTTCACATACAAACGTTTTTTCCGAGTAGGAAATGTTTTTATGTTTTATATAATTTTCGGCTCTTCTTTTTGGGGGCTTTTGTTCATAAGAACATGTCAGTACCATAATTACATTCAAACAATACCTACATAAAACAACACACTTATCAAGTATATAATAAGTATTATGTCGAGATCATAAAGCTTTGACTTAACGCGTACTTTTAAATTTCTTAGCAGATATATGCAAGTTGCAACACCAACCCGCACTGGGCCAGTGGTGGACTGTGACCTAGTAACTCATAATAGGGTACGAGCCCCTCAGTGGGGACGTTTAGTGAGCTGATCATGATAAGACTTTACTCTCCATGTTGCGAATTTCACTTTCTTGTACCGTCAGTAATAGGACATATAGAAAGGTGCCCTACAGAAAAATGCGCTTATCAAACGATTTTTTTTATGGGAGAAGGATGTAAACTAATGGCGGATTTACAAAAGTGATCATCGACGCCCATGGACACCTGCAATACTAGAGGAAACACAGGTGCGTTGCCTATGAGATAGAGGAACGTTCGCTTCTTGAAGGACGCTAAGTCTTATTGTAACTAACAAACTAACAAAATCAAATATTACGTCAGAACCGTCATATATTCGTTATTTTCTAACGATAGCGTTAAAAATTACCTGGTCGCAATGCAAAGTTACTATCAGTCGTGCATAACTTCAGTGACAAATGTGGTAAGTTCGTTGTATTGTGCAGCGTGAAGTGCGAAATATACTTATTATTAATGTTATTTCGTTGCGATAAAATGTCCTTTGTGTTGTAAGATTTCTAATTTAAGTTTGTATATGTACATTATCATACGAGTTAAATGTGAATCGCAAATACTGTTGTATCAAAATTAGATACACATAGTATAGTGGTTATGGAAATGGACTACTGTTATGACATCGTGAGTTCGAGTTCCGCCATTTAATTGTTGTCGAACCACTGTATTTGTCACAAACTTAGAGCTTATAATGGCTAAAAAATATATATGTAAAGAAATTTCTGTAATCGACGTCTTAATCTTAAACTGTTTTTTTTCTTTGTTCATGTCAGAATTGTTCACTTATATGTGAATAAGGACAATAGTAAATATAAGTATAATGTTAAGCGAATCCTAAGTTTCGGTTAGGGTTTATTCATAGCGCACGTAACTCTCTGTACAATCCGAATAACGAAGTGACCTGAAGTGTTCGCTGAGATGTCGTCGAAAGGCCATTAAGGCGCCCTCTAGCGCTCTTCTTCTGAGTATTACATCTAACTTTTACAATAGACAGGTATTTGTGTTAACAATAATAAAATATATACCTTTAAAAATACGTAGAACATATTTATCGCATCATTTATCTTAGTTTAGAGTAATCTCTGTAATATGGTGCAAAATCAGTGTTTAATATAAAACACAATATTTGAAAGAACAATATTTTCGGTCTCAATATTGATACCTAATCAAATTTGTTAGTGGATTAGGTAGGGAATGTGCAGATGGCGCCACGCAGCCGGCAAGTAAGTAAAGAGCGTCGAAGAGCGAAGTGATAGGGTCCCGAGATACGTGTCTCGGATACTGACGGCCGCTTTCGCGTTTTTGATATTCAGAACATACGGCCAATGGGAACAAAACCTGAGTTAACTTTGCGATATTGAAAGCTTATGGATTTACAATATTTTTGACGCCGACATAAGCCACGATTGAATGTTACTCCCTCATACAACACTACACTAACCGTTGCTAGGTTACGTACTTCACATTTTTCTTTTTGCAACTGTCAGTTGGTTTACAAGGCTTGTGTACCGGTCTGTAAGCATAGCTAAGATCTGGCTTGTTTTCTTGTGTTCGTTCTTCGTATGAAAGTGTGGAGAAGAGAGATTATAAACTACCTATTTTAATGTTTATATTTTGCCAATAATTCGTATTTAAAATGTAGCAATATGAATGAAGTGTGCTGTCATCAGTGAAGCTAATTAACGAGGAGAGGCTGAAATACGATGTAATCTTCAATATTGCTAATAGAATTAACTTTCCTCGAAAATTTCAGTTCTCAATTTTCAATGAAATCTGAGACTCATTGACTATAAAAGAACGTAGGAATTTGCGTATTTGATTTCTCTTCATTTTATTTGTAACACACACGCCTTTAACCTATAGGGACAGACAGATATTGCGCGATGCTACAAACATACGAGTTGTGTATTTGTCGTTATTTGAAAAATAAATAATAAAACATGAAAGGAAATAAAATATTTGTACTTCACAGTACTAATAGATGCAAAAGTAAAAACGGAATGATTTCACAATGTATGTGTGTGTTGGCAATTTGGTTAGTAGCCAATTTTAATTGAATGAAAAAGTGATCGTTGCTGCGTTTTTTCGTTTTGGATGATGGGCTAATGGAAATTGGCAATGGTCTCCGCCGCCATCGATGCCAACTTTTGCGGAGGCAGCTATCGCCACGCTCCAGTTCGGTCTGCGCGAGAAATATAGTTCCGATTGAATTATGGCCGCGCTGGACGCGATTCACTATTCACTAACAATGGGTACACGCGCTTTACTTTTATGTGCTGATACAAATAAATCAACCGAGTATTTTGTATAAGACCTGTTCTATTTTCGAAAATATTGACTATCGTTATTCTACCATGTAAAAGTATTAAACATGTCAATTACAATCTAAAGATATCATATTTCTAAACCTTATGGGTTAGTATGTAAAAAAGTATTTGGTCCCAATAAAGAATAATACCAGTTTTAATTTAATATTTAATAATTTAATAATATTATTTATATGTTAGAATTCTATGCAAAATATCATGTAACTAGAATCCCTTTTATGTTAAAGGCTTTGCCTTTTGTATTGTGAATTATAAACGTGTTTACGGTATTAAAATTCGAACATGATTTATCCATCGAATCGTTATTGTGTGAGAGCACTCGAAGCACTCCACTACGGCAGCACGTGATTTAATGAGTGAAAATATTTCACGTGTCGTTAGGGACAACGTCGGAATCAATCATGATATTAATAACACTTCAATTAGACAGTTTTTAGTTACTTTTTTTATTACCTTAAGTAATGAACACTGTACGTCTAGATTTATTTTAAATTTTTAGTAGTAAAAGATGACTAAACTTTAAGGCGAAGTGAACTTTGAAGTGTCAACTCAACAAAATGGCAAAGTGTCTATTCCTTTCTATGCGTCCGATCCCCTTTCTTTCCATTCGATGGGTGGGAAGAAAGTGTATCCCAAGGTCAGCATTAAAAGGTAAGTAAAGAGGCATTTCATTATCATCGTCGCTGAAACAATGAATTCAAATAATCAATTTATATTACTAAAATTTAATCAAACTAACGTTAAAAAGAAAAAAAATTAGGTATTACAAAATCGTATACATGTAGAAATATAATCATTATAATGTTATAAAGTGCACAGTAGTATTTATATAATTGAATGTAACATTTCCAAGAACGTTATTTCGAGGAAGTTAAAACTACAAGTTGTGTCATGTCCGACCAATTTTTCATCAGAATTACCAGCAGTTGTCAAACGCACTTGTAAGTTTCTCAGAAGCCGTGTACGGACTGGTACCTATCATTTTGTCACGTACCAACCTCGTATTTTAGCAACTAGATAAAATATGGTTTATTTTTTAAGACCATCATGAACAAAGGAATACTGTAGAAGGCATTGAGGAAGGTCTACGCTCAGCAGTAGACAGACAAAGGCTGTTGATAATGAACGTGAACCTTTTTTTTAGTTTGTGTGTGATATCAGTATACAGTGATGTAAAGGAAAACATATTGGTATGTTCTCATATAATATCTATTTACGGTTATGAAATAACTGAATTGGATATTATTGTTATTCATTAAAAAAAAATTCATACGGCTGTTATCTCTAATTGTATTAAACCACAATGCTGAATTAAGGATGTCTATTTTAAAAGTTGATTTTTGCCAGAACTCTTGATTTCGAAATAATGATATAATGGTTACTTAATGTAGCTTTTTCAATTTGAGCTCAGGTATGATCCCATGGCTTAGAAAGTATTAAAAATTGTTAGGCACATTTACAAACTAAAAGGGGTGAAACATTTTATTGAATAGTGTATCGAATATTTGCGGGCAACAGATTCATGGATATGTCAGAGTTGCACGACCGCAGACTACACCGGATTGCATCGCGCCTGACGCCAGCGCCAGCCGACCCGCAGCGGCCCATATGAAAAATATATCTAGTCGGGCAATATCGGTTAAACCCTTTCCACTGTACGCAAATCTTCGCATATATCAATGCAAAATGAAATCTATACAATACTGCAATCTTTGTATTAATACGTAAAGCGACTTCGCACCTCTTTTAAAGTAACAACCGATGAACTTTAAATTTAACAGTCAAAGTTAATGTTGAGATATACAGAAAGTTATTTCTTCTAACAAAGTGCATTACAATAACTTGAATTTATTAAAAATAACATTATAAAAACTAAATCTAAAGATTAATTTAGTAACCTTAATAAATTTACTAACCATTGGTTTTATGAATTTAGTATAATCCTAATATAAATTTTGACCAATTTCGAGCAATAGGCGACAGTAATAAAACTGTCATGTTATGAAAACACGAAATACATATTACAATTGTCGCAATTCTGTCATCATAATCAAATGTTTTATTGAGAACTATGTCAAAGTTTTATAAAACATACAAATTTTATCACAATATTTTTAAAAGTACCAACTGTGTGGATAGAATCTTAAGAAAGCAACTGCAGTTTTATTTCCTTATACTAAAACCGCTACAAATTTGGCTATCCCTAACTTTTTAACTTAAGTAATATATTTTAAGCAATATATCGAGCTATCAGGTGAAATTAGAGACTTGACAGATCAGCACTAGTTAGATTTGACTTATTGGAAATTGAAAAAATGAAGCATTTTAGTTATATTGTCATTATTCAAAGACTCATAAAAAGTTAATTTTAATAAAATTTTATTACTGACGAGGGAAACATAATTTAAAAACTCTTTAAAAAGGGTAAGATATAAGTTGTGCGCCACCCGGCACAATGTCGCATATGCGCACATACGTGCCTGTATCTTGAACTTTTGGGAGACTATAAAGAAAATTCTTTCCTTTGAATTTACGATTTTTCTATCGCGCTTAAGCGGCAAATGATGGCGACCGGATGATTTATTATTGTTCTTAGGATTCGCACACGTGTAGATAGTCGCTCGGTGCCGACGACATATTTGTACGAAAACGAGCTATTACGTGATCGATAAGTTAGTATTGATGAAGATTAATTCACTAAAAATATTTAAAGGACGTTTATTAAGTCCACATTTACCAATATATTATCCTCAGTATGGTCTCGTATACTTTGTAGTGGTGCGTTTTATAGTCAACTTTAAATATAGAAGTGTTCTGGTCGAGCACTATGAACTTTTAATGAGGCAGATAACACGGCCACGTTTGCTGTTTCTCGGTATATTCCTCGGATGTACATTGAAGAGGGTTTTGCTTACGTTCTTAATTCCGCTATATTTATGCACTTCATACAATAGACCATTACAGAAATTATATTTTAAAAATGTAAGTTTTCTGTTTTGAAATTATAAACATAATTATCTACTGGCGTAAGAGCGAAAAGAAACTAGGGTAAATTTTGAAATAGTAATTAGAAAAACTTCATAAGATATCTTTGAAGCGCCAATAGTTTAATGGCTAGAGTATAGACTACCGATCTAGTGATCGTGGGTTAGAATCCCGCCCATTTGACTACTGTCGTAAACCACACCTTTTACAATCTTACTTGGAACGATTACAAGAAAGATTATTAAATAAAAAAATATTAACTAAAAAAAAACACATCCACCGTGGTACAGTTCTCGTAATTTATAGGACGATGTTATTAGTGTCGCCAAATTAAAGAACGTTTAAATAATATTGTAATTGTGGTTATCTTACAATACAGTCTATTCAAGTTAAAATCTTTTGTAATGCAAAAGTGACAGCTTAATGAAAACTCCGCAAATGTGTATAAATGTTTCGGCAAAATCAAAGACTGATAATATTTCACGTCTACGTTAATTGATACCTTTTATTAGCGCCCTATACAAGTTTAAAATAATTTAACAGTTAATATAACATTGTTTAACCGTCACTTCGTTCATTAATATTGAACGGCCCAATTAAAACAAAGGTTTGGCAAGAACACGAAAATTCATCAAAACTTTATTGAAGTTGAAACAATACATCAAGGCGCTAAAACATCCTAATAGTCCAAAGATTGATCGTTCAGGGCCGTGTTATTGGAGGGAGGCGTTGTTGACACCCGACTCCTTCCTCAGCGCCGCCCGCGTCGCCGTCGTCAACTTGCTAGAACAAACAATGGCCAACGTTCGCAGCTCTACGCCAATCTTACTCACAATATATGCTAACACACCTCTATTAATCTTTAATCCAACAAAGTCCCTTTAGCTCACAAAGCTCTCCAGCGTAAGAATACAATTATCACGTTTTATCTTAATTATACGCATTTTCGTATTACCGATTATTATTTTTAAAACAATTAACAAAACATATACGCTACTTCCTTCACTTCATGAATAAAAAATAGCAACACTTGCCCAGCTTGTAACAGTTGGGGATGGGTCAATGACCTCGTGGATGACGTATCTTTGTTGTTCATTTGTTTACTCCATAACACACTCAAAATTATCCAATGACAGTCATAATTACTTTACAATTGGTAATATTTGATGACCGTTTTAAATATTAAATGTGCCATAGGAAGTACGTTGCACTTTATAAAATGTTCAGTAAAAAGTTTCAATATTAAATGACGTAGAATAAAAAGTAATAAAGTATTTCGCAGCTAAAAAGTTCTTTCCTTCTTCAATGTCTTAAATATTGATTCACTAACGGAGACCGATTCGTATTTTTCAAGGCTAAATGTATAAGTTTCTTTGGAAAAAAAATAAAAGTTTTATCGTATTACATTTCTGTCCGTGTTTAATGCTTTCAGATTAAATTTAAGGCATTGATTATATTTTATTTACATTCTAATATTGAACTTTCAATTAAGCTTGCTTGCGGTTACATAAAAGAAAAGTAATTGTAAAAATCTCAACCAAGGTACATCGGCCGTCATTATCAGCCTCACTGCCTGCCGCTGGGCAAAGACCTAAAAAATCATCATTCGCAATTGATAATTAAAAATTTGCTATACGCACTTCTTGTCCATTTTAAATTAAGTGTTAAATTTCCCCTTAATTTATTCACTCGATTTCCTTAAACAGAGGTTCAAATTTCGTTTCTGTATTATTGTATGGATAGCCCCTTGTTTTGCAGGCAGGAAAATTCTGATTTTATATTAAAAAAAATATGATTTATTATTTTTGTTATTAAGAAAGGCGGAAATATGTTCGACATAACAGTAGGACATCAGTAGGCTTCGCACATCGTCAACCCTATCGCGGGTTTCATAGAGTCTGGCGACATCTGCACATTCTCAATGCTATCGAGTGGAGGGCACATTTTTATAGGAGCAAATTTAATCTAAGCAAAAGAAGGGATCAGTCTCGAGAGTGCCCCGCGCACGTGTCTCCCCCTAGCGTCGTGAGCACAGACTAACAATTATTTGAAAAACTTTATTACGTATTCTAAGAAAGTATACATCTTAAAATTTTCAACATACAGTTTATTACGACATAAGCCATACAATTAATATTTAATTAAATGTTTGCTAAATTGACTTATGTATGGTATAAATTACATTAGTAATAATCTAAGCTTCGCTAAAGTTATTAATCAAACAGTTCTCTATAGATAAAAGATTTTTAAGTCAAATCGGTCATTATTAAAATAAAAATATTTTTTTATAAAGATGTCTATTCTCTGCGTGGTTGCAATAGGTCTAAACAAACAATCTCAAAGCGGCAAAGTAGTCAAGGATGATATGCGCTAATATAGCATTACTCGTACTATTTTGAGGTATTCTAAATGATCTTAGTATATACAATAGGCTTATTACACCAAGTGGTAGCAATACAAATAATTTTCCAAGATGTCATTAAGTTTCGCAACACTTCCCCGAGGAATTTGCAGGATTGTAACGCTGCGCGAAGGAAATTTTCTTAGAAAAACAATAAATTTTCTGTGAGCAACGCTCGAGTGAGTTTCGGTGTCGGCTGAGCGCCTGAGCGCCTGAGCGGGGGCACGCTCGCCATAACATATTGAATTTGAAACGAACAAACTTTTACTTCTCTTTGGTGCGTGTAAGATTTTCTTACAAATGTTTGTAATCCCAAATTATTTTCAATTATAAAACATGTCATTATACTTCCTTATAAGAGACAAATAAAGAGTAGACAACATTTATTTTTATGCTAATACGAGAACATTCGCTAGAAAGAACAAATATAATATATTGCGTGAAAGAGGATATGTGTAGGAAGTGTGTAAGTTCAGATATGACGACTGACAGATGTATGGAAGAGTAGAACATGCTTTGCTGACCCTCCGTAGGGAAAAGGGCAGGTTGATGATGACTAATATAATCGCTAGACCTAGTCTAATTTACTATAGAACATTTGGAGGCTTGTCTTTATCACGCAGCTCACTATGAGCTAATGAAATTAAATATATGTTACATACAAGTTATATCAGGTCAAAGGTCTGTTTTCAAAAGGTATACGCGGGCACTGTTAGTGTAATCTGCGACGATTTGCGAAGACGAAAAAAAGGGTTGTCGAAGCTTAAAGCTAGGGATTCCTTATCGCTGACCCATTCTCAGTTCGTCCTTATCTTTATTCTGCGTTAAATTTGCGTATTTATATAGCACAACAAATAAACTTAAACATACTGACAGATACATCTTATCTAATTATTACATAATAGCTAGGACAGCGCTTGTATAGAAATGTGTTGTCTAAGTTTAATACAGTCGTAACACTTAACTTCAATTAAGAAAAAGTATGTATGTATGTATGTATGTATGTATTTAATTTTTTTCTTTTTTACTTTTAAACGAACAAGAACATAGTTAAATGTTTTACTATGAACCTAATTTGGTACACCAAGTTTTTTTTACCGTTTAATTCTCCCCAATTTAGGTGTAAATAGGGTAATTAGATCTGATACCGTTCACGTGTTTCAGTATAAAGCGGAAAATCATTATAGTGTAATGTGTAAACATATTATACACCGGTTACTACTTAAACTTAGTTCTAGACAAGCTTGGGTAGTCGACTAAGCTGTTCTCTAGTGGGTCGGCTCGAGTCAAAGCTTACTCGAGTATTTACTTTCCTACAGTTACTATCTTGGATCAACAAACTTCTGTTAGTTGTCTTTATACAGTGTTATCGCTCCGAGGTAAAAAAATGTCGTTAAAATTCATTAATTAACGATTTATAGTCATTTATTCGTAAGAAATATACAAAACTAGCTCATTATCCGCGACTAAATCGTGCGTTATTAAAATAAAAATTGTGAATCGCCTATGTGTATTAAACAATGTTCTATACATTCAATAAATTTGACTCAGATTCATGAATCCGTTGTACATGCCTCCTTCCAAATATCCATCCAATCTTAAGCATTTATAATGTTAGTAAGATTTTATTAACTACTTTAATTTTTAATTTACTCTATCTAACATCATTGTTTCTTCTTACTTTCAATATAACAATAATATAGAAGAAAGAGCTCCATCTATATTCAAAGTAAGATGGAGTTATACAATTCTCTCGGGCTTACTTAGACTATGTAATAGTAGATTGAACTAGACTCGAAGTTGTCTGGATAGTACCGTTATCATTTTGTTAACGACTATTAATTATTAAAACTTTCGTGAGACATTTCACTATACTACTTATAAAACGGTTTAAATCACGTGTAGTCGGTATCGGTACCGACTATTTTATTACCAATCCCACTCACCCTGAAGATGAGCCCCCGATGGGCTTGAAACTAGTCGGTACCGACACCGATTTACACGTGAGTTTAGCCGTTTTATAAGTAAACGACATATTAATAATATTTATTATAAGTTCTTATTGTAATAGTAGTAATCATTTGTTGTCTAAGCTTAGCTTAATTAAAATTTCCGAGTAAAATGTTACTTCAAAAACAATTTATCTTATCATTATTATCATTCATTTAAATATGAAATTATTCATCTCCACGGAGAAGATACTTTGGTGCTATTTAACGCCGCACCTGCCGGAGGCGTCTTAGCTTGGCCGAAATTAATGCGACGCAAAGTCGGCAAAGTCAATTACACTTTATTAAAACCGTCTCCATTTATATCAATTTGACACAAACTGTTACAAATACTGGCAATGTTCCGTCCTTTTATGCTCGCGCGAGGCGGGGCTACGCAAGCGCTACGCGTCTACGGTTCTCGTAGACAAAGCGGCGGCTGGAGGCGATGCGAGCCAGTTCGCTAACGGAGCGCTTCGGGCTCGTAGCTCGCGCCTACGCTGATAACGTGTCGTTGCTACGGGCATCGGAAACCACGAAACCATTGCGTTCCCCATCCAATGAATAATTAATTAATCGCACCTATTCGAAGTACCGAATCAATGAATGAACTTCGAAACATTATTAATGAATTTGTAGAAATTGTTGGCGCTCTGTCGCAAGTTAATTTGATGGTTTTGTTTAATTTTAATATGACAAGTAAAAAAGCAGATTCGTATTTAATATTGACTTTACTGTTATCTGTCAGCAGTTTTGTTTCTTCTTCTGATGGTGAGTACATCGAATGTAAGAATTACTACCTGTTTATGATAATGTTGATTTTGATAATTCATTATTAAAGTAAAGTTAATATAATTAACTAATCATTTAACTTAATTTTGAGTTCAGCGAAAGTTGATATTATTGTCGTGTTGACTAACTGTAAATGTTATTTAAATTAATGAGGTCATATATCGAGGATGTAAATAAACAATTAATTACATATAATTGACTTTAAAAGGTAATTTATTATATAATTATACTTCTAGAATTATTGTTTTATTTAGATTAATTACTTATTGTTAATTTTTGTAATGCTTTTTATAAAATATCAATGCAGCAATAACACTATGTAAACAGTACTTAAGTTACAACTTCACGTATAGGTAATAATAATAACATGATCGCTTTGTCGGTATGTGTTGTAACACTCATTTACATTTACATGAGACCAAACATGACAACTGATGTGTCTACTTTTAATTTTATTTTAATGTTTTTTTCAACATATTATGGTTAATATATAATTTATAATTATATGTGTAATGGTCTATTAATTAGTGTTTTAATATAAATTATTAGGAGATATAAATGATTCCGATCTGTCTAAAATATTTTGACGTCATAAGTCAACAAGTGCTGGCTTGATTTCGCAGTTGTTGGCACATTCATCTTTGGAATGAGGGCAGTTACTTTTTAATATCTCATAGTAGAATAATGTCATACAACTTTTTTTTACAAACTACAGTAGCAGAAGTGATTTATTACTTAAATGTATCTGTTTGTTGTACAGAGAATATTAATCCCAATGTAATTAACAAATGTTTAATTGAAATACATTTCGACTCTCATATTCATAATGAACCCTTTCAAAGAATAGAAAATAAGCTTAAAATAATAATTTTAACGCAACTCCAATACGAACGAGCCGAAATGTAATGTAAAAATGAACAAATATTTACACAAGCGTTTGAATTCTTTACGTATTCCTAAAACACCGGTTTATATACCTTTATTAATTTTCCACTGTGTACATAACGCAGTGGAATCGCTAATTATATTGAATTATAAACCTACCCAAGCTTTTCGTTGTTCTCAGCTTTTAATAAAAAAAAAACATCAATGTATTTTACTTTACATTTTTTACTATTTTATTTATTTATAGTATAGTAAGTTATATGTAGTATTTACTTTATGTAGTGTTATGTAGTGCTATATTATATGTAGTATTATTTGTTTTATATTTCTGTGTTATTTTGTGCCGATACATTACATTTTAATTATCGCGTTTGTTGGTTCATTACTTCTAAACTAAAAAATCCCTTTTTTAAAGAACACATCAACAGTTCTTCTAGTGTTGCGTATGTCCATTGTCGTCAATGATTTTTTTCCATTAAAAATCTCATTGTTTGTCATTTGTTTATATAAAAATACAAATGAGTTAAGATATGCAGTTCATTACAATATCTATGCCACATTATACTACTTCTAATTGCATAGGTATATTGTATTCCTGCATTTTCCATGTTTAACACCATTACTGACCTCATCAACTTGATTACGTAATGGACTAATTTAATTGGTTTGAATTATTAATTCGCTTTAATGCCTAATGATGAATCTGTTGTATGAATGGGCAATCGTTTTTTATTCATCTCAGGTAATACAGTTTGCTATACACTTTCGATTTGGTATTATAAAGATTGACTGTTTAGTAAAACTGTTTCGAGCAAACTGAAGGTGTGTAGCTAGCGTTAATTATAAATATGACGTAATGTATTTGCGATTGAACTGTCCTTTTTAAGGATGTTCACCTTATGTAATGACTTAATTAGCTCGTCAGTATATTTATGGGTGTTATAATAACAAAAAGCAATCGTACATCCTATTAAAAAGCAAATAATTGAACCCTTTGGCACTTATTGGTTTCAGCACAGATTTTAAATTAGGCCACAAGTCATAATAAGACACGCTACAGTGAACCGCGCGGCACTCAAATAAAATATATTTATTACTTAATGAGAATTTGAAATGATTACATGTTCATTTAAATATACACGAGCCTGTCGCTGCGTATGCAGTTTTATTACGTCAATTATTTCTTATCTGACTTAATATTTGCTGAATTATGTCCGACATGTTAAATAAAATTTATTTCTTATTTTAGTTACCTTTAAATGTTATTGTATGATATTAACATGAATAAAATGCTTCTTAGAAAGGTACCAAGTGATGGTTTTGTTATAGAGAAGGTGGTAATCGAGCGGATCACCGAGGTTGTCGACGCGCATGGACATAATTTTCCATTACCAATCAATGTTTAATCGTCAATTACTTAAATTGATGTTCCTACAGTTGGTAAAGTTTCATCTGAAAGTACCGACAATACAATTCGCGTACAAACTATACACAATAGAATCGTATTTTGAAATCCATTAAAACGTAGAAAGTAAATGTAGGAACACAATTAAATTTGAACAAAAATGGAATTTATTTTGAAAAGTGCTATTCATTTAAAATCATATTGCACGGAACAATTGACGTGGCCGTATTTTTGAAAGGACCGGTTCGGCGTTGATATCTGTTAGTCCATTATTCAGCGGATTAGCTGTGAGCTGAATGAGCTGCAGAATGTTCAAGAGAATTATTATCGTATTTTATTTAAGTCCTATGAATGTTGAACTAATTTTGATCAGAATAAGTAATACTGATGAAATTTAAAAAAAAATACATTTTAAAAAATTAGTCAATAAAACAAACATTTGTTGTTCTAAAGATAAAAATGCTAATGCACTAGTGTGCAATGACAGTGATGTCCAAGGATGACTTAAGTAAAAGAAAAACATTTATTGACCGCCACAAAAGTACGTATTATTATAGTAGATTCAGAATAGAGGTTAGTTTCAGTTACAAACTCACTTCTGAACTTAACTCTGCAGACTGTATGTTTATTTGCGTGATGCAACAGCTACGCTTTAATTTCTCATACAACTTTGAAACGCCTTTGTAAAAACTTGTATTGCGACATGAAACTTTACAAGTATTAATATATGAGAATTTTGCTTCTTTTAAACATTATACTAAAATCAGAGCTTCTTATTTATTACAGAATTTTAATTCAATTACAAGAAATACGAATGCGAAATTTTATTCACAAATCGTACATAAACTTAGGTCTTTTTGTTTCTTATTTTTAGTTACCTAGTTAGTATCTAGACAAATAGTTCATGATTAATTGGGGTTTTAACATAAAAATATTGAGAAGAAGGTCAAGCCATAATTGTTTAATAATATCGTTTTTCTTTTTCAATATCAGACTAAACAGTTAAGGTTTCGTAACATTTTAAAGCTCAAGAAAAACATGGGGTATAACTTCGTTAGATTCCGATGTGCCCGCGTCATCCCACTCCATCTAATGAAGCCAATTTTCCGCACCCCTCCACCTTGCTTTCCTTTTAAATTTTCTCGCGTATTTTCCACGTCATCTATCTTCTATGATTCAATGTTGGCATATTCCTTTAGATTTTCAATTGACTTCATCCACCAAACTACACTCACAGAGCACAAATCGACACTAGGAATAACTACGCCATTTACACTAATGTTGAACCTTAATATATAATGAAAACTAACAAATGGTATAGGAAAATACAAAGTAGGTAATAAAGACTAATTCAAATTAGAATCTAGAATCTCACTACCTTTTTTTGTAAAAGAAAAAAAATTTACTTTACACGGTATACTCGTAAAATACATACTTCAATACACTTAAAAACATAGCGTACGGGAGCGACTGAAGTTTATATAGTGCAAAATTGCTGCGTTTATGAAGCTCGCGTATTTGCATTTCACGGCCCTTTCATCTCAAAAGATGTTTCGGAGCTCGTACTCTCTTCAAGTTTATGCTAGTTACCTCACAAGTCACCAATTGATTTAACTCGCCATTCCGAAATGTTAGTCAAATAAATGTAAGTAACTAATTTGAACACAAGTCAACATTTAACCGATTTTTTAATGCCTTCAATGAAATATGACTATCTTTTTTCGTATAAAATAAATACATCATAGTTTAGTGTAATCTGTGTTGAAATTTAAATGTGTTTTAATGTCGAATAAATTGTCAAACTGTTTCAGAATGTAACAGAATAAAAACTCTTCTAGCATGAAATTTACTTAAGCTATGTTTTATTTTCACTTGTGTTTAATAAGTGTCTGTATAAGAGTACATATTTTCAACAATTTAGCTTTGAAGACATAAATAGATGAAATAAAGTAGCACGGTGTACGATACAGTTTGATACGGCGAGGTTATACCGTTGTATATTTCGTATGAGCGCAACGTTCGGCCATATTTCTTGACGTCTATGCCGGTAGCATCGGAACCACTTGACGCGATAGTCGCCACTTTTTGTGACACCATGTTTCCACACCACAATAATATTGAACGGGTAATGCTCGTACATTGGACGAATAAAGTAATAGTTTTTTTAAGAAATTCTTTTAGAATAAAATATAAAATTATTGGCTATACAAAAATGTATTATCTTTACGCCAATTCATATGTTTATCTTTTTCAATATAAGTTAACGTTTACAATATAAACATAAACGAAAACCAAAACAAACCTAGTCATTATAGTCCCAGATGCCCTTTGGTAAATTAAACGTGCTATGGGAATCGTGACATTTAATGTATTGAAAAACCAAAATTTTTTTAACATGCTTAAATGTTTGATATAAAAGTATTTGAACATTTTTCGAGGACGTGTTAAATATGTTAAGTAGTTCATATTTATCGATTCAAGTGTGTTGCGGCACGTAATCTTCTAAAATGATCGTCGTGTTTGTGTATGCATCCGATTGGTGTCGTCTACAACATGGCACGGGCGCGCGGCACGCCACGCCGCACGCCTCTCGCCCGCCGCCCGCCGCCCGCGGCCAGCGCCACTGTCGCCTAAGCCCCCCTCCCACTGATTTATAACGGCAATATAACGCCAACCTGTCATGCAGATATTTTTATAACTTTCATACAGACGGTATTCTCTAAGATTTTCCTTTGCGGAATTATTCTTATTGTTTACTTTTTTTTTCTCCTTCAGACGCTTATGAAAGTCATAATTATTTATTAAAAGATTTAAACTTAAATAACATTTGTTTAAAAAAAATTACGAAGTTTCTTATCTACCGTTACTCTCATACTGTGCGACCCAGTTTAAAGTTGAAAAAGTTTTGCACGTTATTGACTTGCTCGTGATATATCTAGAAACGATGTGAACTAATATTGAATATAAATTTTCCATTCGTTTCCTTCACTCATTTATATTTTACTCCAGTATTTATATTTACATTTTTTTTTATGAGTGAGACGTAGCATTTCACACACTCACAAAACATTATAAAATGTAAAACAATTATTTTAAAACAACTAAAAACGGTTATTTGTAGCAAGACTGCAAATAAGAGGCTGCTTAAACACTGTTAAGTTAATTAATTCTTGTTAAAACAATAATTAAAGGCACGAGAAAACAACAATTAAGCTGATTGCGTTTGTAAATCCATTATAATACCATAAATACTTTCGTTGTAGAAAGGTACAAGTTAAAATTTGAATCGCTTAGATTTTTTTTTTAAATATCGAATTTATTGTTAAAAAAAAATGCTCATATTTTAGATTTTCAGAAAATGTAGAGCGCCCTCTTTCCTGACAGAGCGATGGCCTCGTGAAGGCGACGTGAAATGGTACGTGCGGATTGCCGAGTAATTCATAAACTAAATTGAAAATATGGGAAACCGTACAGAGCGTTATTTAAGTGTCCTGTCAGTAATTGACTACAATAATAGATATAATAAACTTATGTATACTTTAAACTTATTATACGTTCATTCGTCAGTTCGGATGTCCCCAGCGAGGGACTCAGATCCCAAGTTAGTGGTAGCTTGGTCTTAATCAACTAAGTAACTAGGCCGCCTAGTGTGGATTGGTTCACTTCAAACCAGATATGTTTCTATACATATATATTTATATATTTACATATATACTGCCAAAACAAGTTTACAGAAGCATTTTAATCTTTTTTTTTAATAAATAGAGTTTTTTTTATTATTAATAGAGCCCGAGGACGACAATATGTTTTGTATTGATGGTTCCGCAGTGGAGGCTCACATGCAGCTTTTATAAGTTAATTTTCGAAACTATTTTTATTTTCTTTACTTTCTAAATTTAAAGTTTGAAAGTTGTGTAAAGCCCCATTACACTTCATCGAGGCACAAAATTGTATGTACGCCGTGAAGAGGTCAGCTCAAACTTGAAGTTTCAGTTTGAGAAAAACTTGCATAATGGAGGCTTACCACTCTGTACCGCCGGCATCAAATATGCACAAGTCGTTAGTGCTTTAAAGTATTTTCTACTGGATGAAATTTCTTACCCAATTACAATATTTTTGAATAAAAAAAAAAACAATTTTTTCAGAAAAATTACTATCTACAAAATAAATTGATGACTCTGAATTTGAATATAAGGTATACTTTGATTCTTGGTACAAATAAAATATTGAACGACAGTCTTTGGAACGGCAGACTTAAATGAAGTTAATGTAACCGTCAATAGGCAGTGTGTAGTGTTCATGTGTTTGTCCCAGCCCGTTATACTGGGAGCATGATAATGTCAAGAATAGTTTCTATGGCATCGACGTCTTGTCTTTGTTATTAATAAAATGTACTTACAAGCGACATGGTAATGTCACAAGCATTCTATTTCTTTAAACGACAAATCAATTGTGTTAATTTGCAATTAGAAACAAAACGATCGGAAATAAATGGAAATGACATTTCAGTGATAGGCGTGCTTCCTTTAAGCCTAACCACTAATTGGGCTCTATATTTATACATGACTTCAATTCTCTCAATTTCACCAGTTGGGACCTCACATTTCAACGCTTCGCCGCTGTTTGCAGCCATTTACAAGCGTCGCTAGCGATAGGGATGTAATTGCTCACTAGATAGGTGTTCGGTACAGCGCGTACACTCCGCGCCTCCTGCTCAATATTGTTGCATTTTGCATAAAATCGATACTCATGAATGTAGTTACACGGACTGCGATATAAAGCGGAATGAGATCCTTCAATGTGATATCACTGTTATCCCGCGCACGGCTAATTCTAGCTCAATGGAAACGATTGCATTCAACTCTCGATAATTCAAAAACAAATTCGATTTGTAAACTCAAAACATTAGTATTATAGTATTAAATATGGGTACTTGAATGTGAATAATGCACGTCATAATAGAGGACTGATTTTAATAACGCAACGAGCCTTTGTGGGGTTTTTCAATTAATTTTCAGTTAATTTAAAGTGAAAGAGGTAAGTTAAGCGACGGCGAGTGTTCCGGGCAGTGTTACACGCGGTGCGGCGCGGCGCGGCGGGAATCTAATTTGCGCGGGCGGCGGCCACGGACTTTTGTCACAGAGCACAGCTCCAATTAGGTAAATACACGAGTTACCGCCGCCTGCCGCACCGGACGAGGTGGGAAACTGGCAACTGTGGCCGCTAACTCCTCTGCATTCGTAAACACTTAGGCCTAATGAATAGGCTATTTGTTTTCATATTTTGAATGACCACGTATTGTTTTAAATTTTTCGGTACATTTTGAAAAGTAGAGTCCGAATCACAATTGCTTTCGTCTCTTTTTATATTCAAGAATATGTATTACAATCGTTAATAAAGTTTTGTAAGCGCACATATAATATATTTTTCTAGTTTAGTTACGTACAAGTCGTGGTACCAGTTTTCCTGACTGCCAGTGACATAGAGGCAAGTATTGGTACGTCATCTCTCATAAAGATGTTACAAGCAAGACATGTGGATTGTTTATTCGTATTCGGTAAGCTCTTTTTTCATTAGAGCGCGTCGCGTCGCTTGCAGCGCGCCCGCGGCCGCTCCGCCAAGATTGATGGCTGTACGATGGATTTGTTCTATTCGCTTTCTCCCTCATCAATCATTCGCGGATATTTGTCCATGTCTCAGGTTGTTTATTCCAAATAGATTGTTCCAGGTCTATGGGACTCGCGGCCGCTTGTATATTACATCTATTGCATCTGCTTCTTTTTTTTTTAACTCAAATTAGTAGTTACTATTTTTTGGCGTTTGAAGGAGAGCATCGAATTTCAAGAATCAGGACGAATTCAAATCACAAAATTAGATGAAGAAAAATTTACGTATGTTTTTATGCGGAAGAGTCACTGATAGTTACAACATTGAAGTTTTATTTTATTTTCTTTATCCATTATCTAAATATTTTAGATGATCAGAAGTAACTAATGATTTATTTTACATAAATATGTAATATATCTTTATTATATATTTATAATGGTATAAAGATATATATCTTCTAAATTTAATTTCATAAAATATTTTCAAGCTTTTCATCGGAGCGCAAAAGGCAATCTCATTATATTGAAGAGGCACCAAAGCAGATTTGTATTTTGAATGAATCACGACCGTCGAGGGTCCGGGGACATGAGTGGTCCGATTTGTATTATATAAAAGGCGGAGTTTGAACTGAATTCTCCGGGGAAGAATGCTTGTCTAACCTCAAGCAATATATTGTACGAACGGCCTTAAAAGATAAACATTCTTAAACAACCCCGCCAGATAGAACCTCAGGTAGAAAACACGAGTAGACAATTCTCTCCCGTAACAGTTTAATGTATTAACTTGTCTAACACAACAGCAATTTTTTTTAATTGTACTGTAATTTACTTGAATATTAAATGAAAGTGTATGCCGAAATAAAATTTAAACATTCTGTTTTTTTTAATAATATTTACAATTCTAATGAAGTTTTATATTGTGACGTCATAGATTCCAAATTAGAAAAATCAGATAGTTAGTAAAAAAATATAAAAAATGTTTGGAAAAGTATACTTCGAGATTTACATATCAAGTGATTTTTGATAGATTTAGGTCTTTGGTTAGTACCGAGGGGGTTTTAGTGAGTATAAACCTCACATAACCCTGCCTTTCCCCCAGAAGGCAGGGTATCTTTTGACGATTTCCCCCCCGTAAACAAAAAAAAAAAAAAAAAAAAAAAAAAAAAAAAAAAAAAAAAAAAAAAAAAAAAAAAAAAAAAAAAAAAAAAAA
>JAODUI010000032.1:4493986-4505433 GCA_027563995.1 Papilio gigon
ATAACCCTGCCTTTCCCCCAGAAGGCAGGGTATCTTTTGAAGATTTCCCCCCCGTAAACAAAAAAAAAAAAAAAAAGATCTTTGGTTAGTATATATTTTTTTGAAAGCGTAATGTTTGAAGTAACTATTTTAATTAAATTAAATTATATAATTTCGAAGTTGCATATCACTCGTAATATTAATTCAAGCTGTTTGCTCCAGAGTCTCTGTACCCGCGGTTCGTGGAGCCGGTACCGAATGTGACGGTGACAGTCGGCCGCGACGCGCTCCTGGCTTGCGTTGTGGAGGATTTAAAGGGATATAAGGTAAGAACAGTGTTATATAAAGTCTACAAGCAAATAAGCTTTGTCTCTTATAAAAAATCTTTTTAACATTTCCTTAAAAAGTTACATCGATAGTAAATTTAGAAACAAGAACTTATCTTAATTTATAAATAAGATTAGGTCTGACTTCATCAATGAAAACGTTTAGATAAGTATTGAATGATGACATCTGTACGAAGTTATTTAGAAAAAAGAATACAGATATACTGTCTGGAATATAGCATAAGCTAATTGTTAAATTTTATTTGTGCGCGGAAGAAGTCGGCAAAAATGTAGAAAATTATGGAATTAAAATTAATAGCATGTCCTTGAAGCTAGATTTTTAATCTAAATTCAGCAAGAAAAGACTTAAATCAGAGTTATAATATAGGGTATGTAATAATGTAAGAGAAATATTATTGTAACAACGAACTACTATGAAGAAAGGAGGTTTTTAAAAAGCAAGCCTGTTTACATTTGTTTAAAGACGTCCACACTGGTTGCAGATAAAACTTTAAACAATGTAAATATATTTAAAACAATGTAATCTAATGACATAATATAAATACAAAGATTATGTGCATTTTAAATATAAAATAAAGCCAACAGTTGCAACTTCGCAATGTCGCATTGCTATTTATCAAAACCTGCTTAGCCCTTAAGGCGGTATAATCACGCGACATAAATCCAATACTAAAGTATTACACAACCCAGTAATCTAGATTCATTCAACCATTAAATAATAAAGTGTTCTGTGTAATACGTGCAGTACAAAATATTGACAAAATTAATTCTTGAATTATTTCCAATTGGCCGTACAAAATTTAATATATTGTTCTTTATTAATTTTCTTATGTAAAAATCAAACAACAATGTTATGTTCAATCATTTTATTATTAAAGTTTTATTGTAGTATTTAAATTGAAGCCTCTACGGTCTCTGTCTTTGATAGATTCTTGACAATATTATTGATTCAGCTTTTCATTTGTTTTATCTGCATATAGACGAAGATGGTCACGCCATCTATTATGATTCAACTGTGGTAATCTCGCATCGAGTCCCTGCTCATGACTATATCCATGAATCATAAATTCCTTTAAAATAATACAAAAAGAAAAGTAAAAATATTTTAAGCTTACTCTTCGCTATCAATGTTTAAAATACAATAATCTATTTAAATATATTGGGTACTAAATAATAAGTATTTTACAGTATTTGTTGAGGTGTTTAGATTATCATATTAAAATTGATAAGCAAATATATTTAGGAGTGTTATTAATGTAAAAGGGGTGGATACCAGATTAAATGGTACCGCTCCGGTGAGCCTATTGTCCGACAGTTCGCGGCCTGAGGCCTGTGATTATTTTGATATATATTCCATTATATATCAAGTGCACAAAGCATACTCAAGCAATAAAAACCAGTGTTTTATTCATTTCGTTATATAAAAGTATTGTTTAAAAGTTTTTCGTAGTAATTCGCTCATGCACTAAAACTCAAGCCCGCTAACTAAAATTACATACAACTTCATCGGTGCGGCGCAGTAAAGTTTTAACAAGGCAACTTAATATCACTTTGGCCGGTATGCACGATTCACCAGTTATTAATCATGCACGAAGGCTAGTTAGCGAAATTGGAGTGTCGTGTAGTGTGGCGAGATTTATATGGCATAGAAGGAATTCTCTCGAGACCGAGTTTCAACGGATAATTTAATATTCTTAAAGCCGTAAACAAGTTAACCCTTTCACAATTAAGCTCCTGTCTAGTGCCCCGCTTGCCGATATTGTTACTCATTAAATAATAATTAATTCCTAAAATTTATTTTAAATTACAATTTCTTACTTTTAAAAACTTCACTTAAATGCGTCTTTCTGAAGCAGGTACTAATTTGTCCTTAAGTGATACTGCACCTATTCCTACTGACATCATATTAATGTACTTCACGCAGCCTGAGTACAAAATTCCTACCCATTTTTACAATCGCAACAGTTTGCGGTGTTCGATTTTTAAAAAGTTGCCTTTTCCGCAAACCCCGCCTCTTCTAACAAATTAACGAATGAGGAGCACAAAAACCGGGGTAATAGTAAAAAGCAATTAATCGTCTACCTGCTCTGTCCACTGACCGATTTCTTTCTCACACACATATTTGAACGGCATCCTATTGGCTAGTGCGCCCGCGTCGTCGACTCAATGCGTACGAAACGTTCAAGCGATTGTAGTTTTTTTAAGTGGAACACCGCGCACGGAGGCGTTGGTACACATAGAAATTAATGACGATTAAATACCATTGATGTAATTATGTATATCTACGTTTTCTTTTAGGTAGCATGGGTGAGAGTTGACACGCAGACAATCTTGAGTATCCATCACAACGTCATAACACAAAACCCAAGAATCAGCCTGTCGTACAACGACCACCGATCTTGGTATTTGCACATAAAGAATGTGCAGGAAGTCGACCGTGGTTGGTACATGTGTCAAGTTAACACCGACCCAATGCGATCACGGAAAGGTTATTTACAAGTTGTTGGTAAGTAAATAATAAACAATCGTATGTTATACTGTTATGTAAATTATTTTTCGCCATGATCAGTATAAGAACAGTAAATACTTACAGCCATAAAAAGCTTCATATCCCAGAAATCTATAAATGTAATTGAATCGTGAGAGAAAATTTAAGTGTCAATTTCCCTATTACTTGGAAACACGTTATTAACAACGCTAAAAGGATTATAGTCGAATTCACTAGAAATATGAAATCTTATTATATTTTTTTTATGGATTTATTTTAAAATGTTTCTGTGTTTTAATCTATGAGACATGGCTGTTTTTAATAATTCTGTGGGGCGTTATAAAGATAAAGTTGTTTAGATACGTCTGTTATAATTTCTCCTTTCTATTGAATTAGAACATTTTGACTAAGGGTAATTAATAATAAGTGATTAATAAAATGTGACCGTTAAGTACGATTGTATGGAGAGAATTATCTTACTGATAAGTGTTATGTTATACGTATTTGATGAAGTTAATTAATTAATTATTTTTCCAATAGTTCCACCAATGATAATAGACAATATGACGTCAACTGATATGGTGGTTCGTGAAGGTATAAACGTGACAATGTATTGCCGAGCTACTGGCTACCCCGAACCCTACGTCATGTGGCGTCGTGAAGATGGACAGGAGTTTAATTGTAACGGAGAATCTGGTAATTAATTTGTTACATTGACTATATTAAAAAGTACACCGTTAAAAGTTATACGAACTGCGTTATTTTAATCTGATTGAATTGCAAAAAGGATTTTTTACATATTACGATAAGATTATTTTATTTCTTTTTGTTGCACAAACGTGGAAAATTTCTCTGTATAAAGTAATATTTATTCCGAAATACATTTTTGTTCTTTTGCATAAATCATTTACATATAAAAGAGTATTCGTAAAAAGTATGTATTCAATAATGTTAAATATATAGTAGGTATGAAGGAAATAATATAAAAAGTAACATAAGTAATATACAGTTTAATCTTTAATACAAATGGTGTTTTTTTTTTCAGTAAACGTGGTGGATGGTGAAAATTTGACAATATCTAAAGTTTCCAGACTGCATATGGGCGCTTATTTGTGTATAGCTTCTAACGGGGTGCCGCCCTCGATCAGCAAACGGGTCGTCCTCATGGTTCAATGTAAGCGTCAGTCATTTGTTTTTAATTTCATAATGTTTAGACTATCTGGAATATATTCAACACAATCCCATTGCTAAATGTGCGCCTATTCAAGTTACATAAAAAAAAATTCAATTCACTTGAAGCAAGAATAAAAAATCCCATAAAACTGTGACATCATCAGAGATAATTGTAATCAAATTTTTACTGCCTTTAATTTTCGTGGAATAGCGGGCACATTTATAGCGCCTCGTTGAATCGACCTCAAATCATCCGGTCATAAGTACGTGAGTTTTTTCACATCGTTTCGTTTCGGCGGTACTCAGGTTTGAGAAATATTATTTTTCTCGGGGCGGGCGCCGTTAACGAGTATTTACGAGACGCGGGCTCTACCTGACGGGGTCTTCTACCGGCTCGTCCGTAATTGCACCCAATTAGAGCATTATGCTGACGTGAATACGACACGAGGGCGATAATGGTGATTCTGTCTGCGCCCCGCAGCTCCCTCGGCCCCCTAGCCCCGGCAACCTCGCCTCGTCCGACGCTCCTCGCCTTGAAAGCCAATGAGATGATTTTCTTTGCCTTAATTCTCGTTTCTCATTTCATCTACTTTTTCCCCTTGCCGTCTCTAATAGGTGACGTTGAATGTTCACGCAACTCTCGCTCGATTAACCAACAATACTTTGTTTTAATGAAAAGCAGGTCGGAGTCCTTTTATATCATTATTATGATGTCAATGATCCTTCACCAAATGTATGTCTACTGTAAGACTTTTTTTTACAGGAATGTATCTCTATTCATTAAAACAAGATAGAGCTTATGTATTCAAAAATAAAGCTGCGTGCTACAAACTTTGAACTGTTCCATTAAAGGTATATCTTTGATCTCAGTTGGAGCGACTCTTTGCCCCAGGTGGGGCAAAATGTTTAAGTTCAGATTAACATCGGTGCAATCCTCATGCACGTTACACGCTACTTCTAAGCCACCTTATTAAGCCGTGCCTTTAATAACTTTCTGCTCGAATAGAGAAATATAAACTAAGTGTAGTTAGACAGGAATTGTAAACTAAAGCAATATACGCAATGCAAAAATGCGCAAAGAATTTCATATGTTAATTTTATTATGAATTCTGAGCTTTTCTTTTACAATTTAGTCCCACCGATGTTGTCGATACCAAACCAACTGGAGGCCGCCTACGTAGGACAAGACGTGACACTCGAATGCCACACCGAGTCATATCCAACTTCTATCAATTATTGGACCACTGACCGAGGGGATATGATTATATCAGGTTAGATTTAAGAACAAATAATTTTTAGAATTTAAATGCAATATTTTAAAAATTGTCTCTTAAAAAATAGATTATAATTTCATGACAAAAAATTATAATTACATTTTGTTTCAGGCAATAAATATATCACTTCACTAACCGATGACAGTTATAGTCGAATAATGAAATTAACTATAAGACGAGTGTCAAATAAAGACTTCACATCTTATCGATGCGTCGCGAAGAACTCGCTCGGAGAAACGGACGGATTCATTCGACTTGATGGTATATTTCTAGATTCAATACGATATAAATTTTATCGAACAGGTCTATAACTTTTTACTTTCTTTCAGAAATCCCTGCGCCATCCACAGTCAGTACTACCGTCAACTATGTACCGACGTTTCCTTACAAAAAGAAAGGTAAATATTGCATATTTTTTATAAAATATTAGGATCATAATAGAATATCCATAATAACAGATTAACTTCAAATACGTTGCCGACCTATGAACAGTCTGATTAACTTAGAATTTTTAATAATTTCATTTTACTATTGTCATTGACTTGTGCGGACGGCGGGGGACGGCATACTGTGGAAGGCATCTGGGAAGGCCTATGTACAGCAGTGGGCAGACAAAGACTGATAACGACAATGACTGTCCTCAATATAAATGATTCATTCTTAAGTATGGTATATTGTCATGAATTCATAGATACGAAGCGGTACTCGTAGATAACGACGTGGTCACATACACAGACGTAAATAAAACAAGTAAAAGTAGCAGTCTAAAGTTCAGAAGCCACGTGCCGTTTATAAATTTATCGTACTTGTGTAGTCTACGAATGAAAAGGTCGATGGTGGTTTTTGTATTTATTGGTTTTGCCTCAGTGACCGAATGCTTACGAAGAATTGGGTCGTTAGTTATATTGTTGTGGCAATAGCAATGTTGTTTACTCTTTGACAATGTCACCCGTTATTGTAATTTATTTACATTGATTTTTGTCCCAAATTACTCTTGCAATGAAATATGAGTATTGCAATAAATAGGTGAATAAAAAACCTTTGTTGAATTCGTGATCTTTTTTTAGGGAAAAATAAGAATCGATGGAGGGAGTCTTCAGCTGAAAACAGAGTTATAGGTGATTATGAAGTCGAAGAATGGAAAGATATGGGTAAGCTTTCTTTAAGATTTAATTATTATGTTGAATATTATATATTAAGGCTTTATTCTAAGCGATTTTTGAAATTAACGGTTTTAGAAATAAAGAAAGTCATGACAAGGATTAATGGGTTAACGAGTGTTTAGAAAGTTAAATTAACGAACCTATTTTAATGTTAAAAGATTTCTAAAAATCATGAATGATATTGGTTTTCCTTTTAACACTTTTTTCTCACATAGATTACGAGTCGACACAATCTTCAAGGTCAGCAGTACAACGAGCAACCTTACTTATTCTAATAACATCGGCTTTATTAAGTTGACAGTTATTAGTTTTTTAATTAGTGCCAAAGTTATCGAACAATTGTAAGGCAACGAAAAATAATTGTCAAATGATGACGAAAATGTAATCTTGTAAATATTAAGATGAACTACAAATACGTTTTTTGACGAAATATAGTAAAATGTTATTGTATCTAAATTTCGTCATAACATTACCATAAACCTATTCTTCATTTATGGAAAGAGAAATATATTACTGTCAGTTTAAATCGATTTAAGTTGAACTGTTCTGATTGTACAAATTAGTCGTCGATCCAGATGAATACGTAATATTAAGTTTCTTAATAATAAAAAGACTGATAGATTTTATGAAACGTGCCATATCTAAGTCATTTAAACATACATCATTAGATGATTAGCATATAGTGTAAATATGTTTATAGAATATTTCTTTGACTTCCGCACTCACAGCCTTTGGTCACTAAGCGAACCATTGTGTAGATTTTATAAGAAAATTCTAAGGTTACTTAATTGACCTTAGAATATCTCTGAGTGCAGTTGATTTTAACATTGTGATATTTGATTCATTTATTGCTTTTACTGACACGAAAATTGTTCAAATTGTTTTAGAAAAAAAAAATGTAAAGCGTCACGCTCTTCTAAAGATGTGTGCGTGAGTCCGAAGAATTGACGTTATTTTCCAAATTTATGGGACAAATAGAACGATGTATATAATTTGGAATTTCGATCCTTCATCATTCACTTCACCGAGCAAAACAAAGAACTGTATAATATGCGTGGAACTACACTATTCCTTTTGTGTTTTTTCGTTTGAACATATCCGATGTACATATCATGTAAATAAATATTATAATAGAAGATTATTGCAAAAAGAGACAATATTGCGTGCTTTGTAAACAAAGTAGTATAGATTGTAGTAGAATATATAGATTTTGCCATAAGTAGATTGTAAAAAGATATACTGTAAGATTACTGTTATTATCTGAGTTGTATACTACAGATTACATTTGACTAATGCCTGTAGCACACGACCGCGGAAGCAAACGTAAATATAAGTGACGTAATGCAGGCCACACACGTTGGCTGACTCTAGCGCGTTTTAATTATTTTAGTAGTTTTTTTGTTAATTTCTTAATATTACTTGTAAGCATTCCAGTTAAGTTTAAAAAGCTTGTGTTCGGATATGGTTCACGACTATAGTGACATGGTAGGTTTCGAACTCATGGCCGCTGGATCGGTAGTCCGTATAGTTAGATGTGAATATTTGAAAAGCGGTTTAGGGGCGGCGGTTGCGTTCCAATTGCAGATCTCGCGGTCCCTTATCTTCGCAGTTGGCGGCCACCGTGGGGTTTTAGGCGGTTCAAGCCCGTCATGACCACCGTTGTCCCCACATGGGTAGCATTCGTGAGGCAATTCCCACGATAAAAAAAATCCGTGTTGTTAACCATTATTGGGTCAATTCAAAGTTATCAGTTTCATACTAAAATTAATTTCTCTTCAGTTTCTGTTCGCTTTCACTGCAGCGTCTTAAAGGCCTCAACAGATTTTTTATGGAATATTTGAATCTGTTTTCATAATAACTGCTTCGCGTTGGCTTCTATTTACATGAGGAAGTTAGTTTATAAAATAACTACAAATAAGCTTCCCTGTTGAAGGATCTGTAGAAAATATAGGCATCGTTACTGTTAGCTGTTTATCTATAATGTTAATAAATAAAAAACATGTCTTATATTGTCTTTTATTTGACCTTGATACGTGTCAACTGATACGCAAATATAAAATCGTAAAAGAACGAAAAATAAACGCATAACGTCTCGTGCTTGTTAATAACATGTGCTATTCTAAAACGATGACAGCTCGATGATAGGCTTTTGTTCAATTTTTAAAAGTCAAGACCTTACATTTAAATTCTCTCCTCGGCGGTATTTCCAGACAGTTACTTCAAGAAGAGAGTGTATGCCTTCCTTAAAGGCCAGCAACGCATCTGCCATTCCGCTGATGTTGCTGATGTCCATGGGCGTCGGATCAAATAATTTTAGGCGATCCGAGGCTCGTTTGCCCCCTTTAATATATATAAAAAAAATTCAAGTAAAGTAAATTAAAAAAATAAACTACAACATTTAAATATGGAACTATTTAAAAAAAGATAGGGTGTAAGTATCATAGCAATATGAAATTAAAAAAATATGTAATAGTGAAAGACGGTAGAATAACATCCTTGAAGTAAATTAACACAGTTAAGTTAACAGAGAGTATCTTATGAAGTATAACTTGCCGCATTCTATCGATTTTATGCAGAATGCAAGCGAGCCCTGTCGTAAGCAGGCTGTTGTTATTAAACTGTAAACTCGGCTCATTTCATCTTCGAACACCGCTGTTACATGAATCATTAATTTAAGATGTGCTCAGGAAGCAACATCATTCAAAATTGTATCTACATATTTCATATACCAGTCACAATAACATGGTGAAATTTGCTTAACTAATAAGAAACAAAAGGCATGTTTCTTTTAAAATAGATTTCAATGTTGTCTTTATTCTATACCATCATAATCTACTGCATTTTATCTTGTCTTTACGTGTATAAACAAAAGAAAGAGTCCATTGTTTCGCTTTATTTTATGTTAATATAACTCTTAAGGTCACGTCATATTGTGTAGGGACGTCTATTGCACGTTTTAATAAGAGAACGCCTGTCGACTGGAATATTGTCACGGATATTTTAATACTTGTGGGATTAGCTGCTCACTTAAACAGACGCTACGCTTCGTGACGTCACATCGCAATACAATGAAATGCAATTCTTTTTCTATGGAATATTCAACGTCGCATTTTGCTTTGTTACAATAAACAAAAGAGTAACTAACGAGTAATTTGGTTGTCAATGACATTTATTTATTTTAATATCAATTGGAAAATCTTCAAAGTTCTTTGAATGTCAAATTAGAAATTTTAATCCAAAAATAAGATACCCGACTTATTCAATAGTTAAGGACCCGGTCGTGAAAACTGGGTACAAATAAATAGACCACAAAATTAAAAAAAGAATGTAAGAAAATCATGCGTACATTTTAGTACTGTCGAATCAAAAACTATAATGATTAATAGTGTATTTATAGGAAAAATAATTTACTATTATAGCTATTTTGACTGTATCAAATTAGAATTGCAAAGCTTTATTTAAAAAAAAAGATGTAACCTGATTAAAAAATACTACAGAGATGAAAAGCTGTCGGTGAAATATTTTTCTTTCACAGCCGAAGGCGCAGGACGCGGAATGCAGTATTCCATTTTCTCGACGTAACTACGTTGCGCGTTCCGAACAATAAAATGCTTTTAAAGCATCAAGCGACATAATTCCTCTATATAAATAATTCTAGTAAAAATTTCAACACACCTGAATGAACAATGGAACTAAATTATTCTTAACACTAATATATATGTACTACCTTTAATTAATTCATTCATCGTCAGCTCACAATATGCCCTACTGTGGGGCTCGGAGCCCACCCTATTATTAGAGGCGACTAGGCCATTGTCAACCACGCCGGCTCTGTACGTGTTGGTTGACTTCACGCATATCTTTGAATTTCTTCGCCGATATGTGCAGGTTGCATCACGATGTTTTCCGTCACCGTAAGAATGTCGGATAATGTACATATCCATCCAATTCGAAAATCGTAAAAACACATTGGTAGATAACGAGGATCGAATCTGGACGATGTCGACTACAGTTCGGCTCAGTCAAGCGCTTAACAATTGGGCCAGAGACGCTCTTATGTACTACCTACCCGTTTTTATTCATATAATTGACACTAAGATTTTTTTTTTTAATAAAGAATAATATCGGTCAACAATCTTATATTTATAACAGTAGCATTAATAATAGTAGCAATAACAGTAGAAAAATTCATAAGTTAGATTCAATAGGCATTTATTGCAAAAGTTTTTGTAAAATACACTATCTCGTTCCACGATGTAGTAAGGGTCCTATAGAAGCAAACGTGACGAAGTAAATTTTGAGCGACTTGCTTCGAAGACACCCGAAGAAGATGAAGTATGTATAATGTATGAGGGTTGAATATAAGCTTTGAAACAAGGCAATTGGAAAAAGCTTTGTTTAAGTATAGAGCGCTTTGAAGAAACTGTTTGCTGCAAACTCTTATTAGATGTTATATATTATTAAACTCAACGTAATAGTTACTTTACCCGGACAGAGCAAAAATAATGTAATAGAAAAGTAACAAAGAAAAAAATTTGCTTGTTGCGTTTAACATTTTAATAATGATAGGCGGTGATTGGTGGTGAACTTCACAAACATTGCGAAACACGGCTTGTGATTTTCGACAATTGATATTTTAAACGACAAATAACAGCGATATATTTTGTTACGCATCGATATGCAAATACATAACATGTTAGTTTATTTACTTCAAAAACAATTTGTTTAAACAATAAAATGGTGTTATTCTCAAACACGTTTGCAGGCTTTTTATCATTAACATTTCAAATAACTGTCGCACTCGAATTCGCTAAATGGTTAAACATTCTTTAAGTATAGTTACATCTTTGTTACAGTAACAGTTTTGTTTGATAACACATTCATTATTCTGAGTGATATTAAATTACTTAAATAAATACATTATATAAATCAGTTGTAAGAATAATCATCATCATCAGCTCACTACACGTCCCCACCGAGGGGCTCAGAGCCTACCCTATTATCAGGGGTGACTAGGCCATAG
>JAODUI010000032.1:4536614-4563605 GCA_027563995.1 Papilio gigon
CAAAACATGACCATCTGGTCATGTTTTGTTATTATTAAAATTATGGTCCAGTATAGTTAAACCTCTACTGTATCGTACCAGTACAAACGGTAGATTACACGTATGTGACTGATATTGCTTTAGAAGAAAAATCTTTTAATTTAAATTACTTAAAATACTTTAGATGTTCCCGACTAATTTTTAATCGTTTAAATAATTCGTTGTTTCATTTTTACAACAAAAATACAATGAACGTTTTATCAAGTTATATCACTAACGTAATTAAACGCATAAATGACACGTTTAAAAGATCGGTCGCCTGACCGGCAATTACTATTCGACGGACCACGGTCGCAATTTGCCGACCACGCAATTTGTTGAAAGCCCCCTAATCAATTTTATCCCGACCTAAGACCTGCGTAATTAGTACGGTACAGGGTACAGGTTGCCTTTTAATCCTTCTTTGTTACCTCTGTCACTTTACAGAAAGTTTACGACGTAGGAACCGATTGCGGACGGTTATTCATGTCTCCGTTTAGATAGAAAAATGACTTACCTTTTACTAAAGCAATGAAAAAAAACTGAATTTAAATTTGGAAGACGCGCGAGAACAGCTTGTTATAAAACATATTTAAAAACAGAATAAACAAAAGATAGGGAATGCTGGAAAAGAAGTATAATGGAAAAATAACATTGTCAAAACTAACATGCCAGTTTGATCCCAACTGAACCTTTGTAGATGTAGCCATTAGATAAATTAAATCATGACACTATATTCGTGTAGCAGCGAGTGCCGTTTTCGCGTTGTTTGGCGTTAGCAAACAGCGCCCATAAATATTGCACTGGTCAGCCCACTGAAAGCACTATGTCAAAATCAAAATAGTTAGAAAATTTTAGCTACACTACTGCTGGCGTTCAAGAGTGTTGTATACTGTTATACCCAGTTATATTTAAAAGAGATCTTGTACTCATAATAACGAATGGTAATAAGATCAAAGCAAGGAACGATCATGATTCAATGACGACGTATGTAATGTAACTGTCAAATACCATTGACAAAATACTTCTATTTACACGTATTGTAGACTCTCCTTTGTTAAAGAAAAAGAGGGGGACAGCAATGTGATTTAAACAAATGTCGACTTTTCGACTGTCGAAGTAACATCAGTGCTCTGTGTTCAATGTCAATTAAATTAGATTGATCAATTTCTAAAAGTTAAATCGTGTCCTACGTAAAACGGAATGCATTTTATATAAACTAAATGTATGAGACCAAACCAAAACCTTCATTTAACTGGTTGTGTTTTGCGGCTTTAAATTAACATTATTGTCCTACATTTCAAGTGCTTCATTTTCAGTAATGGTCGTTTCTCGTGGTCCGACCATTTGACGCACCAGTGGTTCTACGGAAAATTATAAATGTCCAATATCCATTTACTCTCACGTACAAATTTATTTTTTATTATTCACATATTATCAGATTAACTACATAGTAAAGATTAGAGTCATTTGCGAAATAACCTTGATTTAATATCAGTAGGAAATCTAAGAACAAAAGTCTTCATCGTTAACCCCAAATAAAATAAATACGAAAACAACTTAATTAGTCTTTAACTTTGTTCGTCATTTTGTAATATTAAAATTGTTTATAACATTAAAATCGTATTCAACGTCCAATATTGTAGAATGAAAAATGTAAGCAATAACTGAATACATTTATATTCGCGTTTTCATGACGCCGATGTCTGTGGCAATCTTATGCAATATGATGTTTCAATAAAAGCGGATCATCCCTCGTAAACACAGTCGCGGATATTTCAATATGGTCGGGATTAAAGGCCAGCCCTCACGCCGCTGTTCATTTATTTTTCTTATTATGCATCTTAAATATTTTTAAATCATGTATTTGGGCAGATTACTATATACAGTATATTATATGCACTCAGCCATGTATTGTTTGCTTAACTGTATTTTTCTCGTGGTAAATTCACATTGTTTATTTTTATTTTTCTTGAAATATCAGTGTATTTTTACTTTTATTTAAAAAAACTTATGTTAGGATATAGTTCATTACAATAGTCATACGGTGAGATTCGAACCCACGACCGCTGGATCCCCTTGATACCCTGATACCCTTAGTTATTAGGCTATTGGCGCTTCGATGGAACTCGGTTTTGATTAATTATTTTATTAATTGTTTAACAAGATGTATACTCGTATATACCTCTTCCTTCGTCATTGCCCTAACCCCTTTATAAAATTATTTTTATTAAGGGATAAAATAAACTTAGTATACTTAATAACTTCATTAAAGTAGTTGGGAGCGTATATTTAAAGGGATGCCGGAAGACAGCTCGTCAGCAGAAGCCGTCCGCGTCAGTGTTACAATGACGCCGCGAGCGACGGACGACTTGGTGTCGGGACTACGCTCTCTCGCTACCCACCTATTTCACAATACTTTTTTTAATTTTTTAAATAGGTCGTGTTACGTCGACGTTGCGGCGAAATCTTACTGGAAAATTAATATTAAACCGGTCGTCGAACTTTACATTTATTTTAAAATATGATATGAAAATGTAACTGGAAAACATAGACATAGTTTCAAAAATTAATGTAATTCATCATCATCATCATTATCAGCCTAGTGTAGTCCACTGCTGGACGTAGGCCTCCACCATCGATTGCCACGATAACCGGTCCTGCGCCGCCTAACCCTAACCTAATGTAATTAGTGTTAGGTATTTATGTATGAAACCGACGTTATTAAATTTAATATATTTCTCACAAAACGTGACTGAAAATTCGGACCAAGCGTAATTAATACCAGACACACGGTTGCAACTTGCTGACCACATCATTTGTTTTAAGTTCTACAATCAATTTCATCCGAACCAAATACAGTTACAGGTTTAATTTTATCTTTGTTTTATTCACTAATTAACTATATGAATTGGCTCCAACGCCATGATCTTACATTATATCATCGGTCCCTCGCCGAATGTCCACCATCCCAATAGTGCTAGAAATAAGATTGTGTTTGCGTAGTACAACAGAGTCCTTTGTAAAACCAATAAATGTAATGCTCCCAAAAACAAAGTTGCCTACTTTTGTTTTGTTAAAATGTGATTAAAAGTGCTTCTTGATTTTGCAACCTTATATTTTTAGTGTATCCATAATAAATGTTCTAAGATTGCGCTCAGTAATACGCCATAGTTTGATCAAAACAAAATTCATATAATTCTAATGCGTTTAAAATAAACTGTAGTTATTCCTAGTGTTAGTTTAATTAATTCATTGTTAACTTTCATTTTAATATTATATTAATATATGTAAAACTATTATAAAAGTAATAGAAATTGTAAATATTAGACTGAACATTAAATTAGGCGCTCTCCTACATTTTATCCACTCCACTCCACTCGAATCAGGGTGCGAAAAAGAGCGCGGTAAAAGGATGGAATTCCACCGGCATCGTCTAGAAAAAAAGACGAAACTTTCAGCTCGGTTGTTGAACATTTACCACACATATTCGATTTTTCCCGTCCGTACCGAAACGAGCAACATACAGCGCACATCGTTGAATAAAGCAAGCAATAAAACACTTCTTTGTTAAAGGTTTTTTTTTTAATAACTCTGCAATACCTACGTGAATAACTCCGTAACACTAATCTCTAACATATTTTACTCCTCTAGTTTTTAACATTATTGTTAACTTTATTTATGGTTATTTTTATGACGCACCTTGTAAGTCATAAAATATGTTTCGCGTAGGCACTCGTAAATGTTAGCGAAGCATAAGGGAACGGCGAAAAGGAATTACCAGTAATTTTATGGTAGCTAGATTTTAGGAAGTACTAGCTGACGCCTGCGAACCCGACCGTGTCAAATTAAAAAAAAAAAACTTTGCATGATAAATGTGTTTTCACACTATGTCAAATTATGGGGAGATTTGTTTAGCTGTTCTAGAGTTATATAATGAGCAACTTCTATCCATCCATACAAACATTATAAACGAAAATGTTTAGGTTATAGGATTGATGGATGTTCGTTAGCAAGTAATTCCAAAATGAAAACTGGTCTGGATAAAATTTAGTACAGATTACAATCTGGCATAGCGTATAAGCTTCTTAGATCTCTGTTTAGCGCGGACGAAGCCGAATGCGATAGCTAGTAATGTTATAAATTTTCTTTTCCAAAGGTACTCATGAATCAGAAGCACGGGGCCGTATTTTACAAGGAGTTGTCATTAAGAGCTCTGTAACGCACCGCACTTGCTAACTCCCCAGAGATCAGTCCTTCCATTTACTTGTATTTGTCGAATTGCTCTACATTTTCCTTTCAAAAGGGATCTACTTAAAACACCGAATAAACGTTAGGTTTTTTTTTGTAAATCCCAAGAGTAAACGTAAAAAGTTTATGATTATATTTTTTGTGTGTTACAGAATTACATTAAGGCAATAATTTAATAATTAAAGAAGATACGGACTAGCGATCTATAGGTCGTGTGTTCGAATCCCGACATTAGACTTTTGTCGTGATCCATAGCCTAACACAAGCTTTTTCAATCTTACCAAGAATGGTTACAAGAAATATTAGTGAATTAATAAAAATCTACTGATATTTAAAAAAAAATGAATTTCAAACACCTGACATAATCAGGAAGAATGGACACTATTGACGATATGATTAACTTGTACATTATTTTATGTGAATATTTTTTTACTCTATCATCATCATCATTATCAACAGACCCAGTCTGCCCACTGTTGGACATAGGCCTTTCCCAATACCTTCCACAGTAGGCATATTACTCTATGTGATTACCAAATTATTTTACATGTCTGTTATCTATATCTTTATTAATATTATTCATATATTTGAAGCAACTAAATTGAAACGGTTCATTTTTCTATACACAAACTATATGATGATATTATTTTTCATTTAATTTGTCCTTCGAGTTCGAGACGACAAAACTATGATGAAGTTATTCAAACATAACAGAGTCTTTCTACTCGACATCAAAAGGTTAGGTTTGTTAAAACATTTAAATAAATCCTTTACAAACAACTGTATAAGAATGAGGCCAAAAACGAAACGAAGAAAGTCTATTTCCCTCTTAAGTGGAGAATCTTTCTCAATTATATAGCTGTTTGTCACCGTTTAAAAAAAAAAGATTGTCGAAGCAATTGCTTTAATGTAGTCTACATTTCTTGCCATTTAACTTTATAGAGCTAAAGATATGATATTTATATATTTTATAGCTGAGAAGACTATTCCTGTTTCTTTAAAATCATGTTTTTTTACAAGTGAAGGTGGGTAACGAGCGAGATTACTAAAGTCATCTTCGACGCCGCGATCCGTTGCCTGTCTTTAAGAAAGAGAGAGGTAATCCCTTCTTGAAGAACCCTGAATAACACTTAATACATTGATAAATTTCGAGATACATCGTAACCCGGAAAATCACAAAATCTAATTTCCAGGTCCACTAATTTTTACAAGCTTTAAATGACCTACAATTTACAGTCAACAACAATATGAATAATGCTTACTGTAAAAAGATACTCATGATCCTAAACTAAAAGAGGTTGATTTAAGAACATAAGTTAATTGGAAACTTTTTAATTAAATCAACTGTGTATACTGAGTTAAAACGCACGTATTTTTTTATCTCTTATCTTGGGATTTACACAAAAAGCTAACGTTTGTTAGAACCGTTAAATAAATCCCTTTGAAAGGGAAATGCAAAGAAATGCGACAAATACAAAAGGAAATAGAGGGATCGGTCCCTGTGGAGTTAGCTAGTACGGTAAAGCTTTTAATGATAACCGCTTGTAAAATACGAGCGTCGGGCTTTGATTCACATTTCCCACTTTACAGACGGAAGCTACCTTATAATAGCAAGTTATCATACGAATTTACTACAAAATAAATGATAAAATCTCTCCAAATCCCATCCTTAAAGCACAATCTACGTCTAGACAATGATGAAAAGATTTCTTAGTATATCCAGACTGTTTAAACCAGACTTATTATCATCCTGCAGTTTATTTTGTTCGATACAAATATTTGCATTAATTTTCAATTTAATAAATTGTAAATCTCATAATGTTTTAAGTACAACGATAGCTGATAAAATACAACTTCGTAGCTCGGGCTTAATTAAAGGTCAGACAGTAATTCAAACACGAAACGCCGCGTCTAAATCTTCAAACTTTGTTTTATTTACGATTATGTATTTGCTTGGGTGGTAATTATTTTATATCTCATTTTATGGCGCCTCCCCAGTACTATACAGTTAAAGGAATTTTAAAAACCTTATTATTAACAAATTGGCGTAAAATTCGAACAAAAAACAGTATTTTTTTACATTTTTTTTATTTTATTCAGTTATAGTAGTATTTTCTTTTTATATAATATTAATAGATTTTTGTTAATTTACTAACTTACTGACCATTCCTTGTAAGCTTGAAAAAGCTCGTGTTAGGATATGGTCTACGACAATAGTCGAATGGCGTGATTCGAACCTACGCCCGATAGATTGGTAGTCCGTACCCATAACCATTAGGCTATTGGCGCTTCAACTGTTTAAATATTTTATATTGTGATTTACGCATGGTTAAATATTTTACGAAAACAAAAACTTTTCATACTTAAACTAGAATTCATCATCATCATCATCATCAACCTGCCCTTTTCCCTACGGAGGGTCGGCACAGTATGTCCTACTCTTCCATCTGCCTGTCAGCCGTCGTGTCCGAACTCACACGCTTCACACGCATATCCTCTTTCACACAATCCATCCATAACTTATTCTTTTAATATTTTACTAAAATTAATGAACAAACAAATCCTCAAATAAAACTCGTGCATCGTTGTATTTATATTCCGTGATAATTGACCTCGTGCTTGACTTCTACGCCAACTTTGTTCATGTGAGCTGCGCAATGAGCGAAATTTTCTCCATACTACAACTGTTCTGCATACCCGCTCATATGAGCTGCACAAGTTATGACGTCACAACTTAAACCGATATTTTTTCATCGTAAAAATTTAATTTTAATATATACAACTACGAGCAATGTGGCCGGACAACCGATGGAGCCACAGAGTCCTAGAATGGCGGCCACGAACAGGTCGACGCAGCGTTGGTAGGCCGCCCGCAAGATAGACCGATGATCTGGTTAAGTTTGCGGGAGCATCCTGGATGATAGCGGCCGAGAACTGATCGTCGTGGCGATCTTTTGGGGAGGCCTACGCTCAGCAGTGGGCGACACGTGGCTGACATGATGATGATAAAGATATCTAACTAATTATGTGACTCCTATCAGTATCTTGAGCAAAATCTTAATAAATAAGACTTCCACCGAATAACCTAGTAAGAAATATATTAGAGTATAAGATGCGATTAAAGACCTTGGAAAGCCGTGACGTTGATTCTGCCATTCGACAATAAGTGAAGAAATTTCTTTAGAATTTCTTTAGAATCTTAACATTACCTGAATATAAAAGGTAACACCAACACAAGCATTCATTCCCTCTTTATTTGTAGTTTTAAAAAAAACATTAATCCATTACGTAGTACAGCTAGGGGGCTATAATTGAGAAAGCAAGCCACTGCTTGAGACTTCGTCTTGTATGAAGTCTTTAGAAAATACTTAATTGAATACATAAAAAGCGGTGGTGTAGTTTTACAAAGAAACATTAGGCTGAATCTTTTAAATGAGATAATATAAACTTGTTTCATTACATTTATATCTATTAAGTAAGGTGAAGTTAGTTTCTTATCAAAGTTACCGTCGCTTACAAACATTTGCAATACAACGAAAGTTATGTAATAAATAAATTTTATAATTTATATTATTAAATAAAATTTAATATAATTTTAACTATTGGAAAATAACTTAATTAAAAATTGATCTTTTAGACATTAGTACATATAATAAATTTAATAAATTTTTGTTAACTTGACCAAGTCAATTTTCTACTAAAATAAAAAAACCATTAATTTTTCAATGCAAAAATCGCAAAAAAAATTGTTCAATCTTGATTTTCACGAAATCAGTAATTTAAGCTTTTTGTTTTATAAACTTATCGAAGAAGCTTAACAAAAGCTTAAGTTAACGAAGTCTGTACATCGACTGTAAAACAATAACTATAACAAAGCGCCGTGCCAAAATGTTCAATGTTTGTTTTATTTACGATTATGTCTTTGACTGGGAGCTTATTTGTTTTATGACACAATTTATGTCGTATCTTGTTCAGACAGTAATAATATCTATCCCACAAAATTGGGTACAATAAAACGAAAATTAATAACCCGTATATTTTATAGTTAACGGTACTTACTCAATTCGCAGGTACTTAACACGGTAATTACCTTCATTGTAATTAAACAGCTTTATGTTTAAATGATAAATATTCATTATTGTTTATTGGAATTCATTTCGATATAAAAATAAAAAATATAATAGCCAAATAATTTTATATGTAGTCAATAACTAATGTGGTATCAAGCTGTCGAATTAAGACGATCATTCGATTTAAAAAAAAAAAGTGGAATAATTAAAAAGATAGTTTAAGTTGCCAGTGTTAATTTTTATTTAATGTTAATGGAATTGATACTTTTTTCTGCATTATAATATAGTTCGTGTTTGTATAGTTATAGAGTTTATGTAGAGAAACAGGTAGGACGACAATGATAATCTGCTACATTTGAAGTTTTCTCAATACAAACTACATTTGGCAGTTGCAATAAATAGCAATTTAAAATTGTATTGTAATTGAACTAAAACTATGCATTATTCAGCGCGTTGTGCTTCTGACAGATATGTGTGGCACGCTGTTGTATTTACGGCTACCCAAAGACATTACAAAACCGATTCCCGTATCTTACGTGCTCCTTAGATTTATTTATCGCCCCGAACACTCCGCACTGTGAAAATCTTCGACCGACTGTGATGGTCCGATCCGATAACCGAACATAACCTCCGTATTGTTTTCTTTTACTTCATAAATCAAGTAAAAATCAAACAATTAATATTAAATAAAGTCTTTTTAGAATTATAATTTCATTTAAGTGTTGACTTTTAGTCTTACTACAACTTAATGTTTAACAAATAAGAAAAGTGTACTAAAGTCAAGAAGACTAGAAACGTCAAGCATTGCCTACAGGACTTAGGATTTTTAAAAAAAATAAATATAGAGTTAAAAGGGGTGTACATTTTTATAAGAGGACGTTTTATATTATATGTCCTATAAACAAAAAGGCACAAAAACTGTACAACAAGATGTTTTGAGATCAAGCGGAAGCCGCCGGGTATCCCTTAGGCTATTTATCATTTTACGACATTCACAAGACGAAACAAGATTATGGATTCTATTAGGTGCCAGTACAAAGAAACCGTACCATCTTTGTATTTTTACCATAGTAAATCTTTTTTTTCTACATAAGTTTTTCTACTGCCAAGTAAAGCATGCTGGCAGAACACGGTTATAATTAATACTACGATATCTGCTAAAAAAATAGTTATTCAATATTATCCATGTAATATAAACAACCAAACGGAACATATTTCCAGTAGTTCACACGCTGCCAAAACTTATGAATGCCAATTACCTCAAACAAAGCATTTAACGTAACACAAATTCACAGCGAACTGTGCCACAGCGCCCCCTATATGTAACTAATTTAATTGCAATGTGATACACATCAAGGCGTGTATATTTGATGTCATCAATTAGTTCAGCATCCTGTTAAAGCGTACACGTTTTGATCTGTCACTGAAATTAGTATTTCAAATTACACGGTACATTTAATTTGCGTCAAACCGGTTTTCAACGAACTGTCATCATCAATTTAAGGCAATATCGATCAAGCGAAGCCCGGGACAAAGCGCGGCGCATTTAAGTTTTCAATGCACCGAACGTTACGCTGAATTTTCCCGACATTTTAATGCCTTAATGTTGATATTATTAATAGTGACAGAGAATTTAAAAGTTCATTATTTTACTGTTTAACATCAGTACAGTAGTTAAGGCTGTCGAAATAATTTTTATCTTTTACTATGCCAATATAAAATGCACTTGTTAATTTGATTTCATTTTATTAACTATACGGTTTGCAAATACATAATGTAGAATGAAATTTTCTTATTCATACGATAATACAGTGCTATATGTCTCGATATTACAATAAATAGAAATATATTGAGTATATTATATACTAAACATGAGACCTTTTTACATAAATAATATTATTTTTTATCATCTCATATCACGCATCTACGTTTAAAACAAATCATACTGTTATATATGCGAAAGTGTGACTTGGTGTGACTGGATGGATGTTTGTTATAAGGTCTCTCCAGAACAACCCCACAGATCCGAATGGATTTGTTCAAATCAGAATCGTAAAAAAGGAAACAATCGCTAAATCGATTCGTAAAAAAAAATCGATCTTTTAGTCTTATTTCATCCGAATGATATCTTTTAACACATTTGTTGTTTTTACGACATCGCGAGGACATTACAAAGGCCATTTTCTTATCTAATGTTCTCTTCGATTTTATTTCACATTTCCTCGTATTTCGTAAATCATAAGACGTGTGATAAACATTTCTTACTGAGATAATAACGTCTTTTTTTTTCAACCTAACAAATAAATAAATCCATTTAGAGTATCAAAAGTATTTTATTGGATTTAAGCTTCGTTTTATTCTAAATTTAAAGTACATTACAAGTTAATAGTAACATAAAATATGTGACTTAAATATTAATGATTGTGTTTCAAATTGAATTAAAAATAATAAGAGACTTGTACGAATGTAGAGTAATATTTATTGAATAATATTAATAACTGTTGGGCCAATATTGAACAAAAATATTATGATCTCGACGTCCGCCGCAATAAACAGTGGGAGCTACTTTCGTCACAGTAGCTGCTTGTTATATTGTCGCCAGAAACGAAACCTAAATTAATTACATTCTCTTCCAAAAACTTCTTGCAATATGGTATAAGCTGTTGAAATTAAACACGTGTAAGTAGCGCCCTCTACATTGAATAATTTTCTCCTTAATTAAATCTAAAGACGGTGATTTTTAATACTTCAAATTTATTTACTATCAGTGAGCTTCCCCTAACGGACTACTTTTCATTCTTTATAAAAAAAACAAATGACGTATGTGTCATACAAATGTTTCAATAGCCTAATTGTTAAAAAAAACTGTCGATCAATTGTGAAGGGTTGTGAAGCTTGTCTTGAAAGGTTACAGTAAATATTTCATTAACAAGAATCTACCAAAACTTTTATAAATGAAAAGTAAAAAAAAAACAAACTAAAAAGTGTCTCAACTAAAAATGGAAACTCGGTACATAATAAATTTATACATACATACATAAATATTAATATTAATCACATAACACCAACATCTCGAACAAAATTTATGTAATGAATAATAAATCATACCTTTTGACGTTCTTCTTCAACAGCTTTGTTAATTCTTTTCATTTCTTGTTTTAAATATGAATTATCTTCGAAGTATTTATTAACCTCCCAGGAATCACCATTTAATATCAATGGCAATACATACGGATATCCTAAAATAAACATTACTAAACTTAAACTTCGTCATAACATTTTCCATATTTACTTTATAATTTATACTAACCTTGATATATTTAGCATTAAATTAATTTATTCAAAGTATTCTATTTCACTTATCATCATCATCATCAACCTGCCCTTTTCCTTACACAGAGTCGGCACACTATGTTCTACTCTTCCATACATCTCTGTCAGCTCATATCTGAACTCACACTCATCTTACGCACAGCTTCTATATGTACTTATTTGGCTTATAATTAAATAAAAATTTAAAAGTGTGAAAAAGAATTAATATTTTTTTTAAAACATTATAATAAAAATCTTATGTTTCACGCTGTTGTTCAGATTTGCTTAATCTGAATATTTCATATAACAGGTAAATCTGTGAAAAGCCAATAAGAATAAAGTACAGCGGCTTATACGTGCAGAAAAACACGTGAACAGTGTATGAAAAAAATATTAAAGTAGCATATTGGAGAGAAGGTGCGAATATTTTAGATAATATGATCCCCTTTATAGAACAGCTCTCGCACGAAATTAATTTTTGGAGATACTTTCGCGATCTTGTATTTACAAGAAACATATTTCCAGAATTGTATTATCCGTTACGATTATTTTTTATTAATATTATAGATGCAAAAGATTGGAAGTCCCTCGAATAGCGCATACCAAGTTTTTTTTTAATTCTACACGAAAGAAGTCTTGGGTCACAATAATAGAATAATAAGAAGCGATAAAAAGCTAAGTGGTTGTCGAAAAATAACAATAGCAAAGTTCGCATACACAGTGCCGTAAATACTCCATTCCGTAATCTTGCTAGCTCCTACTGGTTCTCCTACTTCTACTATAAAATAATCCTACCAATATAATTTATAAGTTTTTAAAATACAATTCGAAATAGATTAATGTATAATAAATCTTATTTTATATTACCTTTGGCAGTGCCAATCGAGCCGTCACTAATGACGCCCATGTTGCTGCAAACTTTAGTCCCGCCGGTACGTGCTTTCCAGATTTGTTCCAAACTTTTGGCGAATTCAGCTGCCTTATAAATACATCCGTAAGGATTCCGTGCGGCATATGACGCCACCTTTTGAACGGTATTCGATTATAAAATAGTTTACTTCTTAATTATCTTTAAAACTCATAAACATGGTGCTTAAAATTGAACCAATAAAGTGTATGAATATTAAAAACTTGTAACTGTTTTTACTTTGTTTTGAGATTACACCGCTCGCTAAACGAGCCTACACCGCAAATATAATAAGGTGTTAATATTTGATTAACTTTAAGCTTTTGCTATGTTTTCTAATATTGCTTATCCAGTTTTTCAACGAATGAAGCTATCAACGCTCCAAGTGTAATTAATATGTTTACCCATACTCGTATGGTTAGTTTTAATTCCCAATGTAGGTCCTATTGTTTCATGATTCAAATCATCAAATTATACTCTATACAAATGTTATACAGAGCCCTCTTTTGGTGACAGAGGATAATCTTCGAAAGTTACCCAGCCTTCTTTGAGAAAGACAGGGTTACGCAGGATTTGACCTGCTCAAACCTGCTCAGTAACTACATTGTGTAACTGAAGAGTGTTCCGGATTGTCGAAGGAAAACACTAAAACCGCGATACAGTGATCTAGTAAAATGGTGTTCGTAGTATACCTTTTCAATGAAGTCTTTTCTCATCCATGTAGAATTGATTTGAGTATAGTCCAATTTCAATGTTTGCATTGTCCCTTTGGTTATTATCTTCCGATCGCACTGCGTGTTCGATCCGTCAACGGAGTCCGTTATAATAATAGGTTTTTCTACTTCGACGTGAAACACTCTATCATTCGCAGCCCAGACCCGCACCTCGTTTATTTGATTAAATCGCACCTTCATTGTTTGAAAAATATTATATATTAGATAAATAAATGTTAGAAAATGACCATCGAGTTATAACTGCAACGAATATTTCAAAGTTTGGGAAATATTAAGTGTCTATAGCATGCCTATTTTGATGAAAATCGATAATCGTCTAATACTCCCAAATGAAAGAAAAATAAAATATTTCTTATGCTTAATAACTATAATTTACGTGTTTCACTATGGTTTAAATATCTTACTGACATTTAAATGATCTCCCAGAACAGATTTTGAAATTACTTCAATAGGCGAAAGACAAAAAAATGCGTCCTTAGGCAAATCTTTCGATAAAGAGAAAATAATATCCATAGTTAACAAGCCATCGCATAGAAAAATTGGCTTCATTTTATCCTTTTCAAAATTCACTGCATCGTCCTCAGTCCACACTAAATGGTTAGCGAATTTAATTAAAAGATACACGGTGTCAAACTGTGTTTCGTTTTCCATGCCATCAATATCGAAATAGTTGGGATTTTCAAAGTCAGACGTAATACAAAAAACATCGACATCCCTCGGCCTGAAAAAAATTTAATAGTTGGAAAACAAAGAAGACACCATCGAATTTCGCTAAATTAACAAAGCGACCGTTGTCCACAGGCATCCCCAATAAGTTGTCGGTATTTTGCCTACTTAAATGGACAGGAGAACAGATATCCCCCTGCGCGCCGAGCCCAATTCCCCTTCCTGTGCTTCCCTAAGGAAAAGAAGATAAGCTTTAAATACCTGGGTAGGTTTGTAGTGACATGGATAGAATTAGTGTTTGAAAACGCGCATTTTTCTAATTCCCATTTCAAAGTCTCGGCTGTCGCCACTTTATCAGAATATACTAATAGTTGCAAATCTATAAAAACGTTATCACCAAACACCGAACCAGACAATATCTTGATTAGAATTAACTGAGAGCTCGGAACGAGAGGATTAACCATAAAAATTTTAATCTTTCTTCCTAAAGGTTCGCACTGAAAATTCATGACAATAATGTTATGATGATGGTAGGTGATTCATCAAACGAAAGTGCTGATTGACCAAATAATGGGAAATAATTGGAAAATTACTGCTATGACACTGACGTCAAAATATAACATAATATTTTTTTAGTAAATCTTAATCAATTCGGCATCTATGATTTGCCTTGACTAAGCAATTTATTTTTAATTAGTTACCTCCGAACTGCTTAAGGACTGATTTACGCTCTTTATAAAACTTAGTAAAAGATAATAAAAATTGCGTGCTTACTATTATATTAGTGTATTAAAACATCGATCCCTGTCTAAAAAGTCGAGTCATTCGAAACATCGACCATATATGTTAACTTCAATGGCAACCCTAGCCTTTACTCTTTGACTTTGATTCGACATTCGACATCGACACGTCAAACGTATTTTACGTATTTTTGACATCAAAAGTTATTTGTTTAGATTTTAGATAGAAATGGTTTTAATTATAGTTAATAGATAATAACATGGCCTCTCCAAGAGATAAACAATCCGAGGTGTCTCCAGCGACATCCATGTCGTCAATAAGATCACAATTTCTTGAAAGATCACCGTCACTTTCGTCCACAAGAGAAGATAAATGGCCGGAATTGTTATTGTCCAGACCTGACAAATCTTACTACTATTCTACAAAATGTAAGTAATTACATTCAATTAAAAATATTTAAATCGCCAACGTTTAACTCTTTAATACGGTTAATAAAAATTTAACACTATGAAAATAACCTTTGAAAATGTTGACAAAGTAAGTTTATTAATGTTTGAAATGGTTAGATAACTTTGAACAAGCATCAAAATATGCAAATGCTTGTACTTATTATCATAGTAACTGAAGATATTTTGCTATTCCAAATTTAGTTTTATGTCGGTACATAAACTTTTTCCTGATTTATTTCCTAATTCACATGATTAATACTAACTGAATGATCTTTATTGGGTAGAGACAGAGCATAGCTGTTTTAATAAAAAAACTAATAAAAAAATATCAAAAGTTTTTTATAACTAAAACCGTTAATTTTCAAATTATTGTGCGGTGTAACATTATTGTTCATCATTATCATTATCATTATCATCGCACATCTTACATCTTAGAATTAAATTCAACAATGTGGTTATATCACAACTGGCCAGGGTGAATATCTAAACCATAATGACTCCTAATTCAGGGTCGGTGTAACACCTTAATGGTTATCTATGATGATAAATTACCGTCAAATTCATTATACGTAATCAAAGCTTATTTAATAATTTTGGTTTTTATTAAATACCAGTTTTTATCCACAACTTCATCTGGACGGAATTAAAAACAAAACTAAGTGATTATTATCTGTGCTATTCAATATAATCTTTGTACCTAATTTCATCCAGATTCATTTAGTAGTTTTGGGGTTACCTACTAAAAAGCATCCAAATGTATAAACTTTTGCATTTGTTATATATATAATATAAGATGAAAAATAATGCTAGCTGATTGGAAATTAATCCATAAATAAACTAGCTCTAGGCTGGCATTCGTAAGTCACTAAGCATATGTGTTGCAAAATTTCTATGTGCTTATGCTGCTCTATGTAGGGTCGGTACACCAGACAGATTACAAACATGGGTATTAAGCTTAAATAAATATTAGTAACTAAAGGAAATTATTATGGATAGCTGTAGTAAATTTAGTTATTCTAAATGTGGCATAGAAAACTTTATGACTAAGGTTTGGGCCATTCGAAAATATTATAGACACAGCACCCGTTTTTCCAAGCTAAGTCTATGTTAATGGCGTCGAGATAAAGCTATCATGGGGATTACCACATAGGTAAAATACTGCAGTCAATAGACAAGTGGGAATACCAGCTTTTGAAATAAAAAATCCATAATAATTATTAAGACGGCCATTTTAACCTCGTCTTCGTAAATAATTATTTTGGTACGTAAAAAATCCTATCGAAGTAATTCAGGAGTAGAAACAGACATTTGGAACTGAAATGGATCTTTTTTCCTAATATATATGACAATTCAGAATACGAAAGTGTCCATTCAAGGAAATGATTTTTTTATAAAAAAACTCGAATTATTTCAAATTCATACGTAACGAATATTTTTCATTATTTTCTTTGTGTTAAAGTACGATTTTACTGTTTCCCAAAGCTTACAATAGATGGCAACACTCGCTAGCAAGTATTGATTTTCCCTCGCACATACGTAGCTTGAAACGGGACGTCGGGAAAATCAATATTCTTACTGAACGTACTGGAAAAACCATTACGGTGACTGTCCTCTGCAAAACTTCGTGTCGTAACTGAATAAGTTGATTTTGTCCTTTGTTATATGAAATAGAGCCTTTAGTACTGTACAGTTCAAGCAAGAAGGCAGTTTTTGTGGTGTTCTAATGTTCTAACATGTTTATAACAGAGTGATCACGATTGCGAATATTGCGTGTGCTGTTTTGCTTCATCGTTTATTTGCTATATTATTATGCGTTCACTCACTGCCGCGAACGGGGTAGCTCCCTTGCCCGACTTGGACGTCCCGTCTGAAATAAGGCGCAACAGCGGGGCCGACGTCGAAATGGCCGGTGCCCAAGATACGATCTACTTGTGCAATTTCCGCGTCTCCGTCGATGGAGAGTGGCTCTGCCTGAAGGAGTTACACGACATCGAAATGCAGGACTCCTTCACGCGTCCCAACGAAAATGGTGCGATCACTTCACCGGACGATCCGATGCATTCTTTGATGGGTAATTTAAATGGACTAGTATTGTACCACGGTTGTGCTCGTGGTAGAGTTTTTTTTATTATTAAGATAAGAATGCATGCGGATGTTCATTATTACTTTACGACACACGATTTACGTAATAGAAAATATATTTACCATTTAGTATATAGTTATTTTAATGTAGAGATTGTATCATTGATAGATGTAGTTTAGTTGTTTGTGTAATGTAAATTAAAATGCAAAATGTAATTCTAACACATTGTAGGATGTAAATATAAATGGCTAAATAATTAACTCATATTTTTTATTTCTAGCTCGAGATCCGGTGGTGATAGAGCGTAGCAACCTCGTCAATATCTCCAAGTTGATCGTGAAGGAACTGATCGAGCAATCGCTCCGCTATGGCCGCATGCTTGACAGCGACCATCTCCCCTTGCATCACTTCTTCATCGTCCTCGAACATGTCATGCGTCATGGACTCAAACCGAAAAAGGTAACGTGCCCGTTAACACTCAACACTACATTGACACGTAACAATGTCATGTTAAAAACTAATAAAAAATACAATGTTAAGACCAAGGTTAACGTAAACCTAATATCGTTTTTAGGAAATTACAAATACAAACACATCGTGTTGTTGATTACAATAATGTCGAAATTCAAATTGATATAACAAGTACTTAGTTTAATTTCATGTTTACATTTTAGGGGCTTCTTGGACCGAAGAAAGAACTGTGGGATATTCTACAAATGGTCGAGAAATATTCTCCCGAAGCGGCCGACATTACTGCGAGTGTACGAGATCTGCCTACTGTTAAGTAAGTAAACAAACTCATTACAATCATATAAATACGATTAAAAGAAAAAATGTTGTCAAAAGAATCTGACAACAATAGTAATTTATAGATCTTTCTAGATATCCAAGTAAAAGCCTTTTATAAATAATAAATGATTTTTAATAAGTCGAATTGAAGTCATTAAATACTAAAAAGAATAAAAAAATGTTCTTACCATATCAAGCTATGTTCTAGAACCGCAATGGGTCGAGCGCGCGCTTGGCTCCGTCTAGCTCTGATGCAGAAACGCCTCGCTGATTACCTAAGAATTTTATTGGAACGTCGTGAAGAGACTTTGGAGGAATATTTCGAACCTCACGCGTTGATGTTGAATGAAGAAGCAGTCATTATAACTGGTCTGCTAGTTGGGCTTAATGTTGTCGACTGTAATCTCTGCGTTAAGGTACGTTTCCTGTATATTATACTTTCACCGTCATCAGCTCTGTTCCTATACGTGTCCCCACTAACGGGTTCTGAGTTGTCCTATTATAAGATGTGACTAGGCCATAGTCAACCACACTGGCCCAGTGCGGTTTGGTTGACTTCGTCATACATAGACTATAAACAATTAATATTTTTAAATCATGTTTTTGGTATAGAATTTCACTTATAACCTTGTAATGTACTATGAAAAAATTATAATTAACTTCTTCAATTATCATTCAGTGCCATTATATATACAAAATTAATTACTTTAGTTATGCATTTATTTGTGACATATCCCGTTAATATAATAATTATTTAATTAATTAACTAATCATTAAATACAATTAAAAATTAATTAACATATATACCAAGTTAACGAATAACTTTTATTATTAAATTAATCATTAACAGGAAGAAGATTTGGATAGTCAGCAAGGCGTGATTGACTTTTCGCTTTACCTGCGGGGCAGTAACTCGTCTAACGATATAGCCGGCAACGGAAACAACGCGAATACTGAGCCCAAGCAACGCCATATTAACACCATGTTGGATCAGAAAAACTATATTGAGGAACTTAATAGACATCTCAAGTATGTGGTTACTATCTTCATCATCATCAGCTCACTACACGTCCCCACCGAGGGACTCAGAGCCTACCCTATTATTAGGGGTGCCTAGGCCATAGTCAACCATGCTGGCCCAGTCCATCTTATACATTCTTATAAGGTTTTAAAAGTCCTGCGTCTTCGAAATGCGTAATTATAAAAGCGAAATTTCACTGCTCTAAAACTTATATGTTCTTATCAAGTGTAGGACAATAAACCCACAAGAAAGAATTCTATACTTACAGAAAATTTAAATAAAATTATGCAGCCTTCATCACAGTAATGGTCATAATACATTTCTGGGTCGTCGTCCACTGTTTGTATTTATATAATTTTTTTACTGAATTTCATTTCGAAAACATAATGTTTCTGAATTTTATTATTAAAAAAAGATATTAAAGTCACTTAATTTTAAAATTATTTTTTTTCAAATTCCATAAAAAAAGAAACTATAAAACGGCAAAACGTTTTCGATATATAGCAAAAAAAACATAACATTCATACGTTACTAGATAGAAATTCAAACTCGGATGTACTTGGAAAGTTATTTTTTACTAAAACTTCTCACGGCTTGTTTTCAAACAATGGTCGGCGCGTGAGTCTTGACACTAGCTATTTAACGGTTACTTTAGCAACGAGGTTATTAAACAAATGTCATTATTATTAGAAAAAAAAATAGATCTTTCTATTACTGCCAGTGACACAAGGATTAGTGGGTAGTATTAGATTACTTATAAAAGAATACGGTGGGTATTTAAAAAAAAATGTTTTGTTGTAGTGCCACCGTGGCTAATTTGCAAGCTAAAGTAGAATCTCTTACAACCACCAATGCTCTCATGAAGGAAGATCTCGCTATTGCCAAAAATACAATGATCACACTTGTGGAGGAGAACAATCAGCTGAAACATGCCTTGGGTAAGTATTAACGACGTACACACGTAGAATTTAAAGAGTGTGAAACGAGGGTGTAAGACTTTGCAGTCCATGGGCGCAAAGACCTGGCAGCCACGGATAGCGTGACGCAGCGTGGGTAGGACACCCGCAACGTGGCCCGGTTCCATCTTAGACCAGATGTTCAAGTTTGCGGGAGTATTGTAAATGAGGTGAACGAGAACCGATCTTTGGGGAAGTCTTACGCCCAGCAGTGGGCTAAATATGGCCGATATGAACGAAAACTATAGTTTTGAACAAAAAAAATGTAGGAGAAATTGGTTTATTAACTAAGGTATAATGTTCACAATCAGTATCACGGATTTAAAAAAAAAACACAAAACTTTTTAAACTTGTGCGAACGGTAAACAGAACACTTGTGTATCGGAGCCTTATCATTTCCAAGCTTGTTAGATGTGACGGTGAAAATCTAAGGAAGTGCTGAATAGAGACTGCAGATAAGACACCTTGCGCCGTGACTCACGGACAATCGCTTAGTAGACATTAGTATGCCGGTGTGAGCGCACGTGTACAATACAATTGACTGCGTAGGCGCACAGTTATGCTATACTGCTATTACTTTGTACAAATGGGCAATTCGAATGTAAAGTGTCAAAATAAAACACAATTTTGGGCGAAAAGTGAGTTATCTATTAATAGTGCCAGTGTTTATTTACGTCTGACAACACGTGCTTATGTTTTTTCTCCTTGTACAGGTCAAGATATAACTAAGGACAGTAGAATGAAAATAACAGAGGTGCTTTCTGAAGAGGAGGTAAGAATTGTTTTCCATAAATATCTTAATGTGGTTCATTTTTGTTGCGTTTTTTTTACTGTATTTTGATTATTAAATGATTTATCAAGATTTGTCAAACCTACATTTTAAGTCATTTTTATAAAGAAATAATTATCGATTCAAAAATCGATTATTAGTAAAATTCGATAAACGCAGTCGTGTCATGCAATCATTTGAAACAATATTCATTGGTATGAAAGTAATGTTGTTGTTATTACAATAAACAACCTGCATTATAAAGATGTAATTTCAAGCTGTTTATATTATGTATATGTTTATCCGAATTTGCTTGCATCGTTAATATAGCAAGTTTATAACGGTCAGAATATTTATGGTTGGAAATGATTGTTTAAAGCGGAAAGGGAAGTCCGTATATGGTGGCGTAGCGAAAGACTACAGTTGACTAAATTATAATTGATAAAAATGATTATTTTTGAAAATAGAATTATTTCTTAATTTATAGCAGAGGTCGCCAATCAAGTAACAAATCATTCATAAAATGATATTTTTGTATACGTTACGCTGGAATGCTCATAGACGGGTTATCATCAATCATATTTTTCTTTGTAGAATACACTATTTAAAATCATCTAAGTAAATAAATTAATTATTTTTTTGTTAAAAATTAATAAATGCTGACTTAACCGTTATTACATTGCAATAAAATCGGTGAAACTGTTGAAATGATCGTGGATTTATATCAACCCTGACCAACTTAAATCTTTTATTTTGTTTGGAACGTTCATAAGGTCACGGTGAGTGGACTCGCAGTTTGATTCACAGAGATGAATTGAACTAGTAAACGTTTTATCTGTTTAACAATCAGTTACATGTGTATAAGGATAGCTACTGAGTTTAACGCATTCAATGGCTTCCGCTGTTAGATAAAATTACAAAGTTAAACAATAATTGTAGTGACAAATTTATTAAACTACATAACAGCGTATTGAAAATTATCTGATGACACGATAGTGAGATAAGATGATAGGAATGTAACGATTTTAGGTCACCTAAGAAATACAATATTCAAACTTAAACTTTTTACTTTTCAAGCAATGGCAAAAGTTTATCAAAACATCAATTTAAAAATAAACATTATTGAAATTATGGGACAATTAAAAAGTTTTTTTTTTTTAAATTTAAATCAAAGATACAAGAACATTACTCAACCAGCAGTAATACTGCGTTTTTTTATTACGCGTTAAAGGTCGCGGTAAAGTAATCCATCTTGCTCAATGTTTGGTCTTCGAAATGCAAAAAAAATCTACTACCCAATCAGATACAAGTCTTTCTTTATTGTTAGTAAATATAAATATTTTTATATGTATATGATTAGTCAACCGTATGTCGTTTCACCATAAAGAATGATAATTATATTTAAGTTTAATATCGTCGTGTTGTTTTTATTACGTCATCGCATTCTGTATTGTCGATGATTTCATAGAATCAACTATCTATCGCTTACTATTGTTTTGGCTTAGTAATACCAGATAAAGATTATATGTATATATGTACTAAAATGGAAACGGTCTGCCCTCGGCAGTATTTCCAAACCAATACCACCCTTCAAATAGAGAGCCTATTTCTAGGTTTCAAAGGCCGGTAATGCCTACTCCTCTAGTGTAGATGTCCAAGGGCATCGACAACCACCTTTGTGATCTCGCCGCTCGTTTGCCTCCTTCTCTTGAATTAAGAAAACTTTTTAAACATTGCTATGTAGGATCTCAGCACCATGGCAAAGATTTAAATAATTATTTGAGTAGAAAGAAGTTTTTTTTTACGGTTTTTTTTACAAATTTCAGGAGAAATACAGCGTGAAGAGCACCTCGTCGGACAAAGCTAAGATTGAAAAAGATTCCGAAATGGGAAAATTATTGGAAGATGAAAGGAAAAAAAATGTGGAACTACAGAAAGAATTGGATTTGCAGGTAATTATTATTATTTTACATAGTTTATTTGACAAATAAGTTATTAATCATTATTAATAGAATAAGAAATGACTAATTGTTAATCTACATATGTAATTGTCGGTTGTTGAGATGTTTTTTTTTTATTAAAATTTTGATTTAATGATATCCATACATGACGTAGTCTGTGGCGGAAGATCAGACCGATCCTTATCGTGTAGTCTAAGACTCCATCAACTGAAGGTCACTCACTAATGTGTTCCAGATATCGTTGAAAGCGGAGATGGAGGTCGCAATGAAATTGCTGGAGAAAGACATCCATGATAAACAGGACACGATCATATCTCTGAGGAGGCAACTCGATGACATAAAGTTGATTAATTTGGAAATGTACAAGAAGTTGCAGGTGAGAAATATATTATAATTATTTGAAATACTGGCGTGTGACAATCGGTTGTCACGGTCCGCTTGTCATGACAGGAAATGACCTCAATACAAGGTGACGTTGACAAAGACCTGTGTACTAATTTGTTTATAGAAATTGCTGTAGTGCGTGCTTTTTTTTTATTTGCATATTTTGTATGTCAGTGATTCGTTAGTATAGAGCATGTTTTGATTTGCATTGTGAGGTAAGGAGTTAAAGGTCGTTGACTTAGCGTGGGCATACACGGCAAGGCATCTCATCTTGCGGATTTATTAATTTAGCTCGTGCTTGTATTAACCATTTTATACGACATTTCAGTATTGTATGCTTCATTATTTAGAAATTGCAGCATGACTTTATGTTTTTTTTTTACATATTTTAGTAAAGTTGTTGCTTATTTTAGTATAAATTGCAAGCTTAATTTTAATATAAAGATCAATTGAATAAAATATGTACAGATGTTGTGAGAAATTATCTTCCTTCGGGAAAACTCGGATCTCTATCGGAATACGATGACACCCGAACTGTCAATGAATGATCGTATTGAATAAGGGACATTATCATATCCATTAATATGGAACTTTATTGTTTAGTGTCAAATGTCAAAATGAATAATGTCATTCTCTAAGATGGGTACTGAAGCTAATTGAGAGAGCACGATATAATACGAAGTTTTCCGAAAAGTTACGAAGCAAAATCATTTCTCATTATATCTGTTATAAAGATTTTGTGTCGTCCATATTTTATCATGCTACAATTTCGTATTATAATTATTTATTTTATATACATATAAATGTTTTATATATTTAAATATCATATTCAGCCATATTCGCATATTAATATAACTATGTATATACGTGTATGTCGTACTAATGCAATGCTGTATTCATCAATGCCGCGCTTGTACGGAAGGAATGTGAAATGGAACTAACGCAGAAGGGTGAGATGGTGTCCAGGCTACAGGGGAAGGCTGAACAAATTGGCAAAATACTTCACAACCTTGAAAAATATAACCACTTTCTAGGACCGGACCATGAGTTGGTCAAAGCGTTGCGCTCTCCATCTAACGAGAGCAATGCTAGTGACAGAGTTGATACGCGCACAAAGAAGGACGAAGGTCCTCCTAGCAAAAAGTTGAACTTACAGGAAATACCACCGTTTCGAAAAAATAATAGCATCGATAAAAAAGAAGCTCGTATAGATTGAAGTTTTAATGCTTGACCATACAATTACTAAATGTAACAGATTCGAATACTAAAGCCCCAATCAAGGTGGTGTTTCCTACTAGACAAATCACTTTACAACTTATTAAGTTACACAATAATTTTTAATAGATGTAAGGTTTTATTAGAATTATAATAAAATAGTTCAATGTGCATCCGACGTAACCTCGAAATGGATTAACCACGTACTAACATAGTTTTAGACACGCATATTAATTATATTTCCGCTTGCTAACAGTTCTAAATATGACAAATATTAATTTAGCTAAACTATACTGGCTTTGTTTTAGGAATGTGAAAGTTCCTTGAAACATAAAACAGAGCTAATTGCCAAATTGGAAGCAAAGACTGAGTCAATGGGCAGCACGATACATCAGCTCGATGAGAAGTAGGTTTCTTTTTATTTTATTTGACACGCCTCCGCGCTGCGCCGCAGGGGGCGGGGGCGGGGGACGGGGGACAGTGCCTACGTTTGTTAGCTGGATGTGGCCGATTACGAAACGAACTATCGACAATCATCAAATATTTAAAACATTTTCTATCACAATAATTTATTTAAAAAAAAACGAAACAATTAAATACCTTAAACCTATAGACAAAAGAGAAATTGTTGTGATCTATGGTTTGGAATAATCATCCTTTATCAGTCATTTGTTATATTTCAGTGAAGTATTAAAAAAAATGACATTAACTTTTTAAACAATAGAAGCATTCAATTGGTTAAATTATTCGATTATCGATTCGTAATCGACCGCTAGTGATGTGACACGTCGATTATAATGTTCCGGCTTCGTGTCAATGGAGACGCACGCTTGCGGGGCGCGGGGGGCGGGGGGCGACTCGTGTATTGATATTGGCAAACCGTCACAGTGAACCGCGGACTGTACGCGATTGTATGTGATTTAACAACATACAAAAAATTATATTTTGATAAATTCATACTTTGTAATGGCTAACTTCGCTTTAGCTTTCATCGCTATAACTTTAGGAATACTGTAATATTTTTTTTTATAAATTGTTAATTTTTTTTAAAGTAATTTAAGTTAAACAAAATAATCGTGATTGATATATTTTAGTACCTAAAGAGTGCAAATAGATGTTTATTTTTGTATTTAATTTCCTTATACAAATTTGTATTGTGATGTTTAAAAATAATAAGTTTACGAGATTTTTTTATTCTCATTAAATTCAATATAATGTAATCATAGTGATATCATCATATTACTTCGATCTCATTTATTCTAAATATAATTAAAAAAAAAAACTTTGATTCCGATAAATAAAAATGTCGCTTAACACCATTTAGAATGCGTAAGAACCTTTAGGTCTTATTTACCAAACATTGTAACAGGCCCTAGTGATGTAAAGCCTTATTTGTAATAAAGTATATTCATTCCTATAATTGTATTTTATTCAATATTATACCGTAAGCTTTGTTATTTTTATGTTTATTGTGTAGGTTTGCCATTATCAATATTGAGTTTGCATGCTAACGAAATTAAACAATACCATATAGATTTTAATTTCTACCAAACATTAGCTAATTACGCGAAAACTTTAAATAATTACTATTATGTTGCATTTATTAATTTTAAAAACTATTTGATTTTTTACCTTTTATAATATTAGTAGATTCATATGAATTTACTAATGTTTCTTGTAAACATTTCAGGTAAGCTTGAAAAAGCTTGTGTTAGGATATAGTGGGATTCGAACCCACGACCGCTACGTCGGTAGTTTTATCTATAGCCATTAGGCTATTGACGATTCGCTTTATTTTATTTATCTATATAAAATAAATGTTTTTTCCTTATGGAGGTGTTAAACAAATATTTTCACTTTATTACAAACTTAGTTTAGTATTATAAGTTTTAAATCACAAGCTTTTCATTTAAACTTTAAATTGAATTATACAACTTTTTACATCCATACAATTTGTATGGATTGATGGATATGGATGGATTTTCTCCCATGTTCAGTACTGTGGAAATTCAATACATTATCCAGCAATCTACAAAGTATTTAAAACTTATGTAAGAAATGAAATCTTCTCTCCTATTAAATATATCAATAATAAACAAACAGTGATATTTGCATACATATATAAAAAAAACATGTAAATGTTTAAATTTACGTTTTTAGTTTTTTTTTACACACACACACGCGATGGCAGCAATCTTCACTAACCCAATATTAAAAAATCGTAACTATGTCCTAGTATTTACTGAGAGGCTGAAAACCAGCACAGCCCCAACTACAGTCTCTGGGCGACTCCATCTGAGCATTCCATTAGGCCAAGGGATGTTGGATTTTTTTTTCTATTAAATTCTATAGCAAAAGGCAATGACGTAGTTCGTAACCGCGTAGGTTACAGGAGGATAAGTTAACAAAGAAGAATCTAGAGGAGAGCGCGAGGTCGCTGGGACAGAAGGCGGCCGCGGCGGAGACCAGGGCGGTGGCCGCAGAAGGAGACTTGAAGATTGAGAAAGAGTGGAGAATATCACTGCAGGTATTCTATAATGTAAAGAAAAATTAAGCGCCAATAGACTAATGGTTAAGGGTACGGACTAATAAATTCATAATTTAAGTTGATTTCTTCACGCCGCGTCGCCTGCATGTTTTCACTTATATACTCTCTTACTACCTT
>JAODUI010000032.1:4563705-4576940 GCA_027563995.1 Papilio gigon
CGAAGGCTCTGTCGACTGGCCTGTCTAACTTTACCACTAATTACAGTACTTCTTGTTAATCTTCTCTTTCTAAGGAGGACTTCAGGTATTCTATAATGTAAAGAAAAATTAAGCGCCAATAGACTAATGGTTAAGGGTACGGACTACCGATCTAGCGGTCGTGGCTTCGAGTCCCACCATTCGACTATTGTCGTCCACCATATCCTAAAACAAACTTTTAAAGCTCACGAGAAATGGCTACATGAAATATTAGCAAATTAATAAAAACCTAATAATATTTATAAAAAAATACACGAAATTATCTTGCAGAGGTAATTGTAATGGTATGTACCAAAACCTTTACTTATTCTGCCCCTTTTTCTACTTTTGTTAGTATTAATTGACATCAGTACTATATTGTACAAATGTTCTTGAATTACCATCCGTTTAAAAATTTAAGGTCCTATAACAATAACGTCTACACTCGCAGGACACTATCAGTTAAATAATCAAATTAGATCGGATATTTTGTCTCGAGACTAACATAATAACTGCGATTTTATAAAAAAAAAAGGCAGCTATTGTGGATATTTTTCATTATATTGGGGGGACACGAATTAAAATTTTATATAACGTAATATTTTTAAAGAAAAGTAAGAGTAGGGGCTATAAATTCCGCAACAAGTCTAGCGCGTCTACTTTGAAAGACAGTAAGGCAATTACTATCATGTAATTATTATCAAGTATTCTTTACGACTAGTTTGTAGTGTAATTAGCGAAGTATTTCTGTTTGTCAAACAAATTAAGTTGACCTAGTCGTTTTAATTAAACGCACGCGCTTCCACACAGTTTAATGAGTGTCAATTAATACACGCCCCGTCATGACACTAATAACAAGAAATTATAAATATGAATCTATGCAAATAGCATATATATAGAACTGAAAATGTAATTTCGAGATTTCAAACGCTTATGTTAACGGTAGTCTGAAATTTGTAATTATGTGAAAGGCCAATGTACAGCAGTGAGCAAACAAACGCTCATGGTAATCTCACGAACATGTTATGTGAAGAGATGATGAACACTTAAACAAGAGGGTGTTGAGATTCAATGTGGATGGCTATAAATGTAGAGGAGGGCCGAAGGTGTGGATTGTATGAAAGAAGATATGCTTAGGAAGTGTGTGAGTTCAGATTTGAACTGACAGTGATTTATATAAGAGTAGAAGATACTGTACCGAGTCTACGTAGGGATTAAGGCAATTTAGTGATGAAATTCCGATTATAATAATTGCTAATCTGCAGAAAATCAGTATAATGTATTGTGATTTCGCAGGACTCTATGATGCGAGACAGAGACAAAATATCAATATTAACGCAAGAAGTGGAATCATTAAAATCTATAGGAAAAGTAAGTCATTCCATCCCTTTCTTCTTCTTCGTCGCACCAGTCTCGTCAGACCGGTCGTGGTCGTCATCATTTGTGTCATTTAGACCCGCTTCACAAGTCGATTCTATTCTAGCCCTTTACCATTATAAAATAGAAAATCAAAACGCATAATATTTTTCACCCATCCAGAAATATATCGCATTACAAGAAGAACAGCATACGCTTAAAGCACAGTATATAGAAGCTCAGAAGACTTTGGAGGAAGTCGGCGCTACTTTAAGTGAAAATAAGCTTCAATTAGCGGAGCTTTTGGAGAAAGAAGCTCGTGCTGCCACTGAAGAGACGCCGAACTGGACGAGCGACAAGGATGCGGTCGCCTGCGCGGCTTGCACTAAAGAATTTAACATCACAAGAAGAAAGGTAAGATATTATATTCCATAGGCACATCTTTGATTCAATTTGTCATTTTAATATTCTACTCTATTACCGTTATTTAAAAAAAACCCATAGATAAACATTTTTAAGGGGCCTTCAAGTACTACGCAAGCAGATCTATTAAAATTATTCTGAACCGTGCCAGCAAAAGGAAGCAAAGCAAAGCCCCCTACCCCCCCCCCCCCCCACACACCCCTATAGGGTTTACGTAATATTTAAACGGCCCCGAACCTGTAATGTGAAATGAAAATTGACCATATTTTTTTACATGGTATCAAAGGAATTTAATTTTATCTTATAAAGAAGACGTAACAAATTATACTGACTTTTTTTTACAGCATCACTGTCGATGGTGTGGCCATATCTTCTGCGCGGCGTGCAGCGATAAAACGGTCGCAGTGCCTGGCAATACCAAGCCTGTCAGAGTTTGTGACACGTGTTTCAATGAAGTTAGACTTACGTAGGTCTTGAAATAAACTTCGCAATGGAAAATAAAGCCACAGAGGCTTTCCTACGGTATTTAAATACTGAGGTAGTTTGCGTCTGGCGGAGATACGTGTTAAGGGAATCTGTAACTAAATACATAGGCTTTAAAGCTGCTGATCGCTTGGCAGAATTGTGTTGCTATCTTACTGTGTAACTAATGGTTCGCTAGTCGTATGTATATATCATATAACGTGCTTTCTTTATTAAAAAAAAAGTCTAATTAACAACGAATCAACTGCCACCGTCTGATGTAATATAAATTTACGGACGAAGTTAAATTCGATTATTATGAAGATTTGTAAGGGATCAAGGTATTTGTTGAAAATTTTCGATATGAATTATTAAATGCTATAATTGTTAAAACGTAGTAAACATTTAACTCTTTTGTAAATCTTTACTTCTCTTCGTACTATTTCACTTTTATTTTCTGTTACTCTACCGACTAGTTAAACTTGTTTCAACAATACGTCCTACTAAATACACAAGGAATTATTGTATTCTTGCCTTTTATTTATCATTATAATGTAGATAGTACAAAAATTGTTAAAATGTTGAACATCAGTAGCAAGTTCAAACATCAGTAGCAGTGGAAATTAAAAAAAAATATGTATAATAAACACAAAACAAGTTTAAGAAAATCAGCGTGCATGCTTCGATGTGTTCAAGTCTTAGAAAAAGTTATTTGATAAGATATATCGACTCTGTAAATGTCGTTTGCAGTAGCTTGCCTACATATAAATATTTGGTGCATTATATTTATATGGCAATACTCTATAACCCCAAAGTTGCCAGTAATATGGTGCGAGCGAGACGTATACATAGGTAAGACAGAGAAAGGAGATCTCTTGTCAAATTTAAAATCTTCGCCGTTATTGCTACATTCAAATTAACTTTATACGTGATTCAATTGTTTCATTTTTATTTGTTAACAATTCTTTTTTTTGTAAATAAATAAATTTGCATTTTTGGTTATAATCGGTACATAAATATTCCAATTCAACAATTTTATGTATTAAATTGTATGTTTATTATTTATTAATTTGTTATTATTGTATCGACATATTAATGTTTTAACTGAATATAAGACTAATTAATGAGCGAATTTTTAATCTTTATATTGTTTATTCGAAACGCTGCTCCGACAAGCGTGTTCTATATATACCTATGTTGTAATCAATACGTGTAAATAAATGTATAGTGATGATTTATTGAAATTATATACGATTACTTATTGATTTCTGTATTTTTTTTTAATAACCGAACCATAAATAAGACAATTATAATTCTTCAGACATAACGTAGTTCAATATTTGTTCCATTGCAACCGGGTTTTCTTCGGGGACCTGGAAGATGGTTTTTATATTAACACAGCTGCAATTAAACCTTTCAATGTTTTATATTTATCTTCGTGATGTTTTTTTTTTACAAAATAATGAAGACGTAATCAAACCGATGATTTTATTTCTAAATACAAATTTTTATTCTCTTCTAATTGATCAATTTACGTTTTTAAAAGAGTTTGAATTAATATATGAATATATTTCATAATTATTCAAGTTTAAAAATGCGTCAATGCATCTACTCCTCTAGTGTTCCGCTGTTCATGGGCGTCGAAGACCACCTTTGTGATCCGGCCACTAATTTGACCCCTTCTCTTATAAAAAAAAACTTAATATACTACAATAAAAATTTATATAAGCAACTTTTACGATAAATAGAATAGTCAATTATGTAACATACAACGTTAGTTTCATAAGAATATGAATAACAACTGTTACTAACCCAATGTCCGGATCCAAAAACGGACCAGAAACTCAACCGGTATGCTTTTTTGTAAAATCCATTCCTGTCACCATCTATACTAACACGTTCAGCATTCCTGAATTGTTCAGCGCCATGCCATCTTAATTTGTGTACCCAATTTGACGCTCCTTCATTTTGAAATAAAAAAAAAATAATTTAGTGTAACCTTGTTATTCGATTATGTATGGTGTTAGAGTAACAATACTTACATTAATTATACCTTGTTAGCATGTTTGATAATTCAATTTGCATAAAATAAAAATTAAAAACTACAGCGATAGTGACTCTGGGGTTAAGTACTTGAGATGTAATCTTTACGTCCTAGGTTCGATCCTCGATACGTACTTATGTGTTTTTCGACTATCAGATTCGATATACATTTATTCAACGTTATTTCGGTGAAAGAAAACATCGTGACGCAACCTCCAAATTTCAGCGAAAGAGTTCAAAGCGTGGTTGACTATGGTCTATTCACCCCTAATATAGGGTACGCTGGAAGCAAAGTGAATGGGGACGTAGTAAGTGAGCCGATGCTGAAAAATTTGAAACAAACCTGCTAGAGGCGTGACAACATCTAAGTTTCCATTGTAGACAGCTATCTTTAATGATGTTTTATTCAGAAGTTTTTCTACTGCAAGCATATAAATTAAAAAAAAAAATTATTTTCCAAAGATGGTAGGTGACGTAATAAATAATACCTATTCAAGATATCTTGTATGTGACTAATTATATTTTAACATAAATGACTAGCAAAATCAAATTCTCTCTAGAAAAAATTGTCTTCTGTGATATCATCATACGACTGTTCTACATCATCATCATCATCCTCTACCCGCTGCTAGACATGAGCCTTTTCCAATTCCTTCCACAGTACGCGGTCCTCCGCCTTCCGCATCTAACCACTTCCCACCGTCCTTTCGACTTCAGCTAGTCCATATTTCCAATAGATGTCGCCACGTACTTTACGACTGTTATCCCGTTCAATGCTTCTATTCTTTAAGTGAACAATATCAAACTAAAGATGTAGTATTCAAAGTGTTAGATGGATTAATTAAAACATAACACTCACAGAAATTAGTTGATGGCACGAAGAATGCGTCGTTTAATGTAAAGAATGCCTCGTCGGACATGTAGTTCCACTGTAAACTCTGATTGACGACCGCCAACGTGGGCTTCACGTGTTCATTCACTGTTCTAGCCAGTTCATCGAGCGCAGGATACGGGCTGGGTTGGTTGAGATTATTGAAGTTTATTTCCATACCAGCTTCCATATTTAATATCCGAAACATTAATGTATTTAATTTTTCTGTGTACACGTAATCTTTCTTATCTATATATTTAACCATTTTCTTAACTAAATTTGTAGTTTTATCATACGTGGTTATGTCAATTACCCCCTAAAATTAAATAAATAGTTATATCTAGCAAGGTCCTTCAGTACGTAGTCCTGTTTTATTAATAGACTGTTATCCTGGTATTAGAAAATGCTGTGACGTCACTAGTATAATAGTATAAAAACTTATACCTTAATAATAATAAAGACACACTATTCTCGAATAATTGTTACTAATTTAGGAGTTGACCAATTATGTTAACGAACTTTTGATCTTTCTTTAGGAATTAGCCTCAAGACCACATTTTTTTAATAGATCAAAAAACAAATTTACATATACTGGCCGTCAATCGACTTCATGTGCAAGAAATTAAAAATAAATTAGTAATCTATTTCCTATTCCATGTACCCTATCTATTTCTATATTTAAGCAATTTTGGAGGTACATTATAACATATTAAACGCATTTATAATATTAATAAAATATCACACCATATTATAAAGAAAGTTTGGTTGAGCCAACGTACTCTCCTTCGGGTCCACCCACCCGCTTCCAATTCCGATCCCTCTGAAATTCATCTTGAGACGTTTCTTTTCAATCGCCTAAAAATACAAATGTCTATAAAAAATTTAATAAATAAAAAAAAACATTGCATGCAACAAGCAATGCATGCAGAATAGAACCAGCCTTTAGTACCGTGTGTAAGTAAACGCCCAACCTCGGACACAGTTTGCCCCCGTAGCTCTGACCGAAGAGATAAGTGGGTGTTTTACGAAATTGCTTATGCGTTTTAAAGAACGCCTTTATTACTTTCGTAAGGTCTAACGCTGGGAAAAAAAATATATAAGGAAAAAATTAAATTTACATAAGATAACAATGCAACGGGCGAAAGTTCAAATTGCATACAATGCATTTAACACGCTCGATGAAACCGATTACGAATATATATTAAGTTAAAAACCGTGCCCACGAGGAACGTTAAGAAATCTTTATTACTCTATACATATTTTTTTTTACGTCCAACTAAAAACCAGCCGCGGGTTTTCGTACCATACAAATCTTTAATTGAGCTGCAATCATTGAGATTATTAAGTCGAGACGTTATGATATTGCAAATTGCAATGTTCTATCTTAGTTACAGACTGTACCAAGTAAATATTTATTTTGCAGATGAAAAACGTCGCTAGATGGCGTTGGCGATCTCTCGTGTCGGAGGCGAAGACCCACTATGGGTCGTTGCGTCAGCGGAACAAGACTCAGTGTGTCAAAAGTGAACATTTGTATACAATTCTCAAATACAAAAACTTGTGTTAAAGTTAGTCTATCCAAGATAGATTACGATGTAAACAATACAACAACTGACTTACCCATACGCCTGTCATTTTTCACCAACAAGGATTTGTTAGTAACATAACTAAAACCTGTGCCCACTGGATGGTCAATTAACAACAAATTTCTTCCTTTCACCTAAAATTAAAAACATCCTCAAATAGCAAATAAGAAAATTGAGGTACGTTAAAATTTGTAAAATTGTTTAGGGAATAAAATAGTAAATTATCATTCTGCGGCTTACAATAGACGGTAAGGTAATTAAGTAAGACAGAATCTTCATACAATGACGAAACATACGAAACAAAGCTAAATGTGTGACAGTACAATGCTCTATTGTTGCTTACATACTTATAAAATTCTTTATAAATTTGACATCGTCATCTTGAACAATTTTTAAGTAATACAATAACGTAAACAGCCAATATACATGTCAAACTAAATTATCCTTATGAATGCGCCATTTATAAAGCTTTAAATAGTTTAGCCAAAGAAAAATCAAATTGCCTTTACTCTCGGCGAGAATTACTGACTAATAAAGCACCAAATTAATACCAAAAAGGCCTTATTTAAGCTTGATATATTTGTTGAGTGATATATAAAGTACAAAACTTACCCAAGTATGATTACGCGGTTGCATGTTCATATCGATAGGTCCAATCTCAGCAAAGTTCGCGATCCCACTAGCCGCGAGACCCGGCCCTCCTTGTATCCATATTATTAGCGGTTTTTTATCAGCTCCAACTGGCGTGCCATCGGCATAATAAAACCAATAGAATAGAAAGGCACCTGGACGAACTTCCACGTACTTCTGTACACTCTTCCAATTCAGTTCATTTAAAGTTTCCAAATAGGGATTTTGTTCTGTAATATTATACCTAATTAACTCCCAAATGTCTACATAAACCCATTAAAATGTAAGCAATGTGATACTTAAGGCATAATCGCCATTTTTCTATAATTATTGTCAACGAAAAATTGTATAAATTACTATCTGACCCTCAGTGACTCTCACAGCCAAGTCATTTCGTATCTGTAGCTTCCATTACGTAGCGAAATTCTCACTTTATTTACTATGATAAAAGTAAACAAGTAAATTTACTCGTTCAAACATACCTTCGCATTTCAAATGTCCCGCCAAACACGACAACATCAATACGCTTAGAAAGGTCACGAACATTTTATTCACAACGAAATTACGGTGAACTAGACTGCCGTGTGCACAACCGAAACACTCGGATACACTTAACAAAATAAAGCCCATCAAAATATTTAATGACATAGCGCGATATCATCGTAACAATAAGCGAATTAATTACGAAAAATTAACTACAAAAATAATACGGACACATGGTTTAAACAAGAGCTAAATGGTGTCTGTCACGCGCTCGCTAACCATCGTCGTGGATACGTAGGTGGGATATCCTATTAACTAATTTTTACCACATTGCAATTACGCCCAGTCGACATGGTACCGACAATGAAACTTTATTTGCAATGATAATGATTACAACATACAATCACTCGTAAAAGAACTAAACTGGTTATTAGATTAAATCGATACTACCACACGTATTAATAAAACAATTTCAAAATCAATATATTTTTATTTAAAAAATAAATCTAGGAACGAACCGAATACACCATTATTGTTAGAATTACTTATTATTCTATCGCGAGGACGTCTGTTAGAACCCTGTGATAATGTCGAGAAACGTACGTTATTAATATACTTGGAATTTAGTTTAGACGTTGTTTCTAGCGGACTGTTTGTGGGTCGGACTTGTGTGACCCCTACCACATGTCCGAGCGGAGCCCCTACCAAGCCGGGTCGATAGGCTGCGGTCGTTTCGTGACCATCTTCATGAACAGGTTTGATGTAATCTGAAAGAAAGTGCATCCCGTTATGACCTTTAATACTTTCACTGGACTTGAAGTTATGATTATTGACCTTTACTTTACATTTCACATATTTATTAAAGTATATTTTTAGCGGTTATTAAAATAATGACAACTTCATTTAATATTGACAGTGTTTTGTTTTTGACCATCGCAATTTAAAAAAAAACACTGTTTATAAGATCAAATGTTAACAAATCTTTACATACCAGATGGACGAACAGGTGACGGTGGACGGTAAGGATTGCCACTGAAGTATCCTCCGGACCCGTACGGCGGCCGGGTGGGTCGACCTGGTCTTCCAGGATAAAAAACTGAAGGGTAGCCGTGGGACGGTGGTCGCAAAAAGGAGAAAGCATTCTCCAAGAAGAATCTGTTATCACTGCTATGTCTCCTACCAGATTCCGTTGTTACTGGAAATAATATGGTTGTTTTTTTTTAATTTGGAAGCAAATGGGTCACGTCACCTAAATCCTATGGACATAAATGAACAGGGTGTATCCACTAAAATTATAATTTAAAAAAAATGTAATAAAAATATAGGTAATTTAATTTCGTACCTGAGCCTACGTCATTTTCGTCATAGTCGTCTATTTGCCCACAATCTTCAGGATCATTTAAAGGCTCTTCTTGTAGACTGGGCCGGTTCGATTGGAAATTATCCGGTACTAATAAATCGTAGAAAGCTCCAAAAGTGCGCTGTGTCCCGTACCTAGTAGATAGCACTCGTCTATGTGGTGCTATTTTATTTGTAGGGCATAAGGACGGACTCACTGTAATCCCTTCTGTTGATACCGTGAAGGCAATAATCTGAAGATAAATAAATTTATTAATATAAATAAAATATTCAATTAAAACACTTTCATTTAATACCTACAAATATAATGTTCATAAATCGAGAATATGTCGCTCTGATACAGAACATTTTTGCGCGATAAATTTAAATTAAAAAAAAATGTGTTGCTTGCTGTTCACCTGCTTTCTGACTGAGAAATCAAAATGTATTGTAACCGATCCTTTGAATCTCCCACGCACTTGCACGACGAATGATAAATCCTTGAGCAATGAACGCCCCTTATATGAAAAGACAGAGTATTGTTATGGTATGTAACGAAATTGACCCAAAACATGTAAAAGTTGAAAAGGTAATGAACTCAATTTAGGATATACGTTCTGACAGGTTATTAGATTAACCTCAACAGTTTTAAAGGTCATAAACTCAGGTGCCGGCACTCACGACCAGGATATACAGATGTTAACCTTTTCACACTTTTATAACACGGTAAAAAACAAAAAAGGGCCCTACAACAAAATAACATAATCACGCCTGTATTTGAGATAGGTAGGGAGAGATCATGAATTTTCATTTGGCATGGTCCTGACATACACCGTTCGTTTCTTCTCTATACATACAGATTGATTTTGGTGCTCTTAATACCATTTTTCATGAGTACTTCATCCCTGCCAACCCCGCCATTCAATTTCGCATATTTTTTTTTCATTTAACCTTTCAACATGTCCATAACACCTAAGCATGCATTTTTCAACAAAACAATACCCTTTTTGCAATATTCTATTTATAATCCGTTCATACAAATCTCCAAATACTTTCAAACACAAATAAAAATCTAAAAATAGTAAACAATATTCCTTTAGTTACTCTAAACATTCATACAATGTTTATCTAGTCCATAGAAGTAGTAAATATAGATTACCCGTGCAGATATAAAAGCGGATATCGTATGTCCTGTACAATATAATCTACAGTTTTGTCGGTACTATAATTTAGCCATTATACAATAATTTTAATATACTTTCTGATCTGTATTCATGATTGTAACACAAACAATTATGCTGGCTATGACTCATGTTTAAATTAATTTAGTGCTTCCTGAATTATCAATTTACAACATTATTTATAGTGCTTGTTGTCGATTATTACAAATTGCAGTATCGGATAGTAAAAAACTTTATTCATTATGTAGCCAAATTTCAAACGATTCAACGCTAATACGATTTTGGATTTTTATTACGTGATGAAACTATTTAGGAACTATTAAAAAATGGACGATGCTCTTATAAGTAAACACTTTCATAATGTTTACTAAATGTGTTGTAAATTGACATCATTATGAAACTTTAAGCCTTTTTAGTAAGGGCAGACTAATAAATTAGATAACTTTTTGAGCCGTTGAAGGTCAGTGGCAATTTGTTAACCTATTTTTTAAATGGGTGTTATGATTTATTCATGGCCTACGTTTCGATAAAAAAAAATCTTTGTTATATTTTTTTTCATATAAAGGTTTAAAAAGTCTAAACGCCTGTTTTATGAGCGTTATCGAATAAATCCCGTCGTATAACTTTGTTTTAAAATAATACCTTGAGTCCTTAAATAACTTCGAAAAAGTCATATAATAAGACACATGATTTAGTCTTGATGAAACTTAAATTGAAAAAAATCAAACAATTTTAATGAGTAAGAAAGGAAATGTTGCGTACATTCAAAATGTAACGTTTAAGTCGAACTCAATTGTCAGTGTCACTGCCAGTCCCTGTCATTAAAATCAATATTGTTATTAAAGAAAAATAATGTTGAAAAATAAAACGGATATACTGAAATACTACTTATTGTAACACAAAATTTTAAAATCCACGACTTTAAGTGTTGTGTCGTAAACGTAACTGCAACATGGCCAGAAGGCAAGGAAAGATATATCTAGGTTATAAAGAAGAAATCATTGGAGAGAAAAACCAAGTTCTTCTGAATTACAAAGTGAATAAAATAGGTGGTTTCCCCGTAAGTAACATTTAATTTAAATAACTATAACACCTTTATGTTAGGCACTATACTGTAAATAAAAGTCGTGAAATATACAATGTTAATGTGTATTTGTTTAATTATTTAAGAACTGGCCGCCGCTAGATAATATAAAATATTCTTCGAAATGTCCGTTATGTGGACTGAACAGAATGCTGATCGTGCAATGCTATGCCCCGCTAGAAAACTCCGTCTACCATAGAACATTGTATGTGTTTGCCTGTATTAGTCCAAATTGCTGGAACCTATCAGAAGGGTTAGTTGACAATTATTTATTTTTATTTGATGATATACTTTTATAACATTTATGTATGTATCCTTTGTGTTTAAAGTTTTTTCATACTTATCTATGAAAATAAAGATGTTTTAAATATATTTTTTTAATTTTCATATCAGTTGGGAATGTGTGAGAAGCCAATTCCAGGAATCTAATGTAACGAAGCAGGATAGCATTACTGTAACACAAAGTTCTGCAAACCTAGCCTGGTGCAATGCAGCCGATGAATGGGATGAGAATGACAATGGTGACTCCACCAATGGCAATGTCATGAATGTTGACAATGAGCCACCTAATAATGGCATGAGGTGAGTTCTACTATACATTATTCACCAAATGGAAATGTTGTCTACTTTTACATATTTTGGATACAAGACAATTGCAATATTAACTTTTTTTATTAGCCCTTATTATGTGATACTTAATGACTGTCAATGTGGTATTGTACCTATTAAGCAGTTTGAAATGTTGCACATGGGATTTTGCATAGATAACACCATTAAAATGTTTATGGATTTGTCAATAGTGATTAAATAAGTGATATATGACAAATTGGATTTAAAAAATATGACACAGCCAGATGTAAATGTTGTCTTTATCTCATTACAGAAACTCGGATGATGATGAGAGTAATTCCTATGAGTTGGAGACAGTTGAACAAGCCTTGGGAAACCTTCAGGTATTTGATGCTCATAATGCCAACATGTCCCCACAAGGTATGTTATGTTGTGATTAATAACAATGTTACAACATATTTGAACATAGACCAACCTTTTTAAAGATGCAGAATTTTATTGCTAAGTTCTTTTTCCTTTTATTTTGTTAATAATCGTTTTTTTAATATTTGTAATTAAAAGTTCAATAAACTGTTACTAACTATCCCTGTTTGTCAAGTTTTCAACCTAAATATATTGTGAGATTCAAATCAATTGAAATGTAATAGAAGATCATCTTTAACGGTGCAGGTGCGGTGGGCTCCAACTGTGGTCCAGAGGCGGCAGCTGAGCTGGAGGGGGGCGACGAACCGGGCTTGGTCCTTGTGGAGACACCCACTGCTGCCACAAATGATATAGAAGCCTTACGACACCAGGTATGATACCTTTTAACCGAAAGTACGAAGCTTTTTTTATTTTATTTACTTGTTATAACTTTTTAATTTTCAGACTGGCGAGCTTCCGCTCGATTTAAGAAACAAGCTGATGCGTGCACCGAACCAATTCGTCCCCAAGTATATTTACGTAGAAGAAGAATACAAGAATGTATGTATTAACGATGATCGCGTCACAGAACTACTCAATAAATATAAAAATGAAAATGGTAAGTTCTTAATAAATTACATTTTTAAGTAATTCATGGAAGTGTAATGTTAGTAAATGGGTATCTTTTGTAGAATTGGATATGGGTGGATTTGATTACGCTTAAAACATTTCGCTGAACGAGCAATTGAGGATCCGTTGCAATTTTATGTTTAAAGTTAAAAGAAACT
>JAODUI010000032.1:4578338-4601429 GCA_027563995.1 Papilio gigon
AGCCCCCGATGGGCTCGAAACTAGTCGGTACTGACACCGAGTTACATGTGAGTTAAGCCGTTTTATAAGTAGTATAGATATTAAATTATTAAAAATCTAGGAAAAACACTTGTAAATGATGATTGTGGTCCCTCTAATCTGGACCTATCCATGAAGACTAGATCCACATACCCACTTCTGATGTGAACCTACACTTTACATTACCTTTGAATATATACCTCAACTACATAGAAGATACTTTTACAGAATGAAGGAGAGAAGATTGAATACAGAGTATGGAACCCGTTCAGATCGAAGCTGGCCGCGGCCATCATGGGCGGAGTGGACGCTATCCACATGCCCCCGGGCTCCAGAGTGTTGTACCTCGGCGCGGCTAGCGGGACCACAGTCAGTCATGTCTCTGATGTGGTTGGACCGGTGAGTTTTATCATTTTACATATAATTTAAAAACAAATATTATCATCATCCCCTACCCTTTTCCCATAAAGGGTCGGCACAGTATGTACACCATACATCTCTGTCAGCTCATATCTGAACTCACACACTTCCTATGATCTTTTACAAAATCCATCCCAACCTTCTTTCTTCCTCTACTTTTATAGCCATCCATGTACATCATAGTCTTGTTTATGTGCTCAACTCTTACATAACATGTCCATGCCAGAATAACCTTTTGCTTCTCAATTTTTTTTAATTACTTTTTTAAAATGTTAAGTGCTAGCACCTTATGTCCTCATCATCAGCCTTTGTCTTCCTTCGTTCTATCCAGCTGTGGGCAAACGGGGAAGTCCAATGCCTTCACACTTCGGCCTTCTTGTTTACATGTATTTTTATTAAGATTTCATTATTAAAAGTGACAATCCGCTTGCAGGAGGGTCTCGTGTACGCGGTGGAGTTCTCGCACCGCTCGGGCCGCGACCTCATCAACGTGGCCAAGAAGAGGACGAACATCATTCCTATCATTGAAGACGCCAGACATCCGCTCAAATACAGGTTAGATTGCTTGTTTCATTTATAATAACTTATTGTTCAATATAATGACATATTACGGAACCTAGTGAACCTAGCTATGGATATGTCCTAGCTTTTTTAGTGTCCCTAATATCAGCTTACTATTAGTCTACTGGAGGCTCGGAGACCTATGTTAGTGGTTATTAGACCATAGTCAATGCTGGTCCAGTGCGGGTTGACTTTTATTTATATTGATTTTCTATTCATATTAATCTAATTGAATGTATACATTGAAGATGTATAAAAGATAAAAATATATAAATGTAATTTTAATAATGAACTAAAATGTCAATAGCCAAACAGTTGAAGGTACGGATTTCCCATCGCGTAGTCGAGAAATCGAATCCTGCCGAACTATTGCGACTCTTATCCTAGCACAAGCCTAGAACTTAGTTGGAGTAGAAAAAGAAACAAACTACAACAAAAAAAAGAAATAAATTAATAAAAATCTCCAAATATTTTAACTATAATAAAATGATGAACTCAAACTTCTAAATATTTCATGTTGATATCAATTGAACTCTCTCTCTGATGCCAGCACAATGTACCATTTCTCTGTGTACCCCTTACAGCACGCTCATGGAACAACTGTTACAGAATGCTGGTGGGCATGGTGGACACGATATTCGCGGACGTGGCGCAGCCCGACCAGGCGCGCATCGTCAGCCTGAACGCGCAGCACTTCCTCAAGAACGGGGGGCACTTTGTTATATCTATTAAGGTAGGACTAGTGTCATACAAGGAAGTCAAGTGCTTAACTTCTCAGCCATTGCCGCACTAATTAAAACTTTAAAGAAGTAATTAGAGATCACTTTTTTTCTTTTTAAATATTAGCAGATTTTTCTTAATTTACAAATATTTCTTGTGACCATTTTTGGTAAGCTTGAAAAAGCTTATGTTAAGATATGATCCACAACAGTCGAATGGCGGAATTCGAACCCTTGACCACTAGATCGGTAGTCCGTACCTTTAACCATTAGGCTAATGGCGCTTCAAACATCTTCACTCATTATAAAAACTGTTGTAAGCTTAAAAAATTGTGTTTGACTAAATTTTGTTTAATGTACGCGATAAAGTTTTAAAATGACTTCCCGTGATGACAAAACAAAACTCGATATCTAAATCTTTCATGTTGAAAGAATTGAACTCTCTCACTGAGGACGTAATCCATCCGCTCGCAACCACTAAACCTAGTAACACACTAATCCCTAGTAATCTTCCTAGGCGTCCTGCATTGATTCCACCGCACAACCGGAGGCAGTGTTCGCAGCTGAAGTGAAAAAACTGCAAGCAGATAAACTGAAACCTCAAGAACAGCTCACACTGGAACCTTACGAACGAGACCACGCCGTCGTCGTCGGAGTATTCAGACCACCGGCCAAGAAGTCATAGATATAGTATTGTTAAAGATTTCCACTAAGACGTAGACTAATTTTCTATTGAGTGGCCGCGAGTGGACACGAGGTCGAACAGACCCCGTGTTGTCTTTGTTACAATTTATAACAGATACCTCGGCCTGATAGTGCCTAAGCTATGATAAGCTAGATGTAAGTATTGAAGTATGTTTGTGAGGAAAATAAATGGTGCGATTGACGACACAGTTGTTTCATTATATACTATTACCCTAATATGAATTAATATTGCTCAATTCTTCAACTTTTTTTCTAGCATTATTATTAGAGGTACGGAAAATACGCAAAAAAATCACCAATTTCGCATTTACATTTTTCAAAATTTTAAAATTTCGCAATTATATAAAGGCAAATTATGTATTTATTAAACAAAAATACTCGTTTAGTAACTTTATTACTAAATATGAAAGTAAAGTTTAACAAATACAAAATTTCAATGTATCTTTTTTGTCACCATCCAAACGAAGGTTACAATATTGGCATATCACAATATTTGTATCTGACACATACAGACCATCTTTCTTAAATTCTAGTATTCTATCTGTCAAATCTTAGGTCGTCCCACGACCGAGACGAGAATTTTAAGGGCACGAAAAAAATATTTTTATAAAACACTTGCGTGCCTAAATCGTTACAAATGAACACTGCTCGCAAGCAACGCCCCCGACTCTAGCGATAGGCAACGAACGAGTGAGACTCGAGAGCTTTCGATCTGTCGAGTCAGTTCGTGTCCAAAAAGTCGCGTCGACCGTTTCGTCCGAAACGAACTTCACTCAAGTTCAATTGGCGCGATTCGCAACTCAGGCGATACGATAATAATTAACAATCCATCATACGAACACTACCATACATTTCGCATTTATTCGCATCTATTTCGTAAATACGAAATTTCCGTACCCCAAAACATAAGTAAAGACAATTGTTTCGTTACATTTTTAAAGAAATAACAGGAATTGAACTACTTTTGTTTTAAAGGAGTAATATTAGCATATAGTTATAGTTAAATATTTTTTATTAAGTTTTACGATAAACGCTTATTAACTGGTAGCTGTTAATATTATTTTCGGTTATTTAAATATTTTTATCATTGAATGTTTCGTACTCAGTATGCATTATTACTTTTCACTTGACAAAAAATGTTTAAAAAGAAATCAAATATATCGCATCCATTGTAACAATACATTGAGTCACATAAACAAAAACATTTCAAACACTTTAATGCCAAAAAAGCAATATTAGTATAATGTCCAAATACTTTAAAGAAGAGCTTGTATGTTTAATATTAAAATGAAACTAGTTAATACTTCAATACGAGTGTTCGTAGTCCGTTTTAAATTTATCAAGAAATAAATATCTTAATTAACTAAACGCAAAAAGTAGTCTGATTATTCAACATATCATTATAATACAACGTACAAATTCCTTTCTTCTGAAAAAATATTATACTATATTATTAACACAAAAAATTCCATCAATCTGACATAAACAGAAAAAGAAATGAAGTTGTATTCAAAATTACAAATAAAATAACCTGTTTGTACAAATAAAACGAAAGTCTTTTCTTTATAACTATATAAATCAAAATTGTATTATTCCGCTTTTGTTTAATAGATTACATTTACTTCAACCTGCACCAACCGGTAAAACCAATTTTATTTATATGTTTTTCGACATAAACTTCGAGTGTGGACCGAGAAGGTATTTCAACTATTCATCACGCATATAGTGGGAACTATTGGTTCGCGTAGGATTTACAATACCATATCGTGATTTATCAAATGTATCGGCTTAAAAGTCTCGTAACCAGGACATAAGATGCTTAACAGCTTACTTGACATTGACATTTGACATTATGTGACAGTGACATACATGAAAAGGTTTCAAAACAAAATATAGAAATAGAATTTATAAACAAGTCCCTGTAGCACATCGTGTTCGAGTGTAGTGAATGCAATATTATTAAAAGTTTACTCGGTACGTTAGTGCCATTACTACGCTCTTCATTACATTAAGGTTTCTTAAATTCGTCAAGATTAAGCGATTCAAGTTCCAAATGTCTCATCGCAGAGGTAGTTTATCATCAAACGACTTGTTTCCGCGTGAAATTGATATAGAAATATGTTTAAAAACTTTAAAAATATATCAGAAACTTGAAGGTGATGTAAATTGTGTTGTCTGGGACGCGTCTTTAGTGCTAGCCAAATATCTTGAAACAATTTGTCAAGAAAGGCCTGATTTCTTAAGTGGTACAAGAGTACTAGAGTTGGGATCTGGGTTAGGTGTCGTTGGACTTACAGCAGCTACTCTGGGGTTAGTACACTCCTAAAATAAATTATGCTCAGTCTTTTGTTTAAACTATATATTTTTATGTATTGATATTCTTACAGTGCTCAAGTGACTCTGACAGATTTACCAGAAGCTTTGCCATTACTTCGATTAAATATCAGTGAAAATAAGCAAAAGATTGGTAGTATGGGTGGCTATGCAATTGCTGAGGTCTTAGAATGGGGTGACAATAATTCTGATATACATAAACAAGAGTTTGATATGGTTGTTTTAGCTGATTGTGTTTACTATGAAGATGTAATTTATGTCAATATTTTAAATTTTTACATGCTAACAAAAGGTTTATTTTGCATAATGCTTTGTCTAAGTTGTGTTTTATTATCATGAGCTTTAATTGCATGGTTCAATGTTTATTTTATTTAAATGGTGCATGCCTGCATTGACCAGTTCTACATCTTACAATGTAAAGTGTTTTAAGACATCATCTGTAGCCTATTATAAACTGTAGTTAAGACAGATAAATGCTTAATAACCTATTGGGATATTATTATTTTTGTGTTTTTGTTTGAATAATGTTTATTTCATTGGTTAACAAAGAAGAAAATAAATCAGGAAATGGTGTGATTTTATAATTTTACAAACCTGTATATTTGTGTTTTGTTTATTTTATATAACATTTTTATTTATGATTTATGACTTTTGTTACATACTTACTACTGAAATTGTTTTTTTATGATTTGTAAGCATTGTGGATGTATTATTTAAAAGTTAATTTATAACTGCATTATGTGGATAAAATGTTTGTAAGTATTGGCTATTTTATATATTATGTTTTTGTATGTGGTTTAATTTTTTAGTTGTCATTGTTCAATTATTGCCTACCATATTTGTTCAATCATTTAGGACAATACTTTTTTCTCATTTTCTAATGCTAATTAAAAATTTCATATAATATTTTAAGCTTATTTGATATAATTATACTAACCTTTTCAGGCTGTAGAACCTTTGATTCAAACATTACAAAATTTGAACTATACCATATTGAAGAAACCAACTATATATTTGACACAGGAAATGCGTGATACAGAAGTACAGAAAAGACTTTGGAATGAGTTTTACGAGAAGCTTACTGATACATTTCATGTACAGAGAATACCAGAAGATGAACAACATATGAACTACAGGAGCCCAGATATTGTATTGCTCAAAATAAATAGAAAATTATAGAATGTAATTATTATATGTTGAATCTAGGTTGTATCAAATGTTACATTGTTAACCAATTAGATGTAGACATTTTCTATTCGAGTACAAGCATTGTGATAGAAGTTTAATTAATAGTACAAATAAATGAAACTATTTAGAATAGACAAATGGAATTATTTAAGAGAAACAGTACAATATATTTTAATAAGTAATTTTAGTAAATTATGAAAAAATAAAATATTATATTTACATTTTGTGTTAGATAAAGTTATATTGTGGTTATTCAAGTTAGTTCATATTTTTGATAGTTATTTAAATGCATTTACTTCAAGTTGTTGCATACAAATGATAAATAGTTTATATTTATTTAAATAATTAATATATTCTTAATATAACTCTTTTTTTTTATGTTTCACTAATTATTGTTTTATGTAACCAATAGAAACCATTTTATTGTGTTTATGAGTATGTTTTCTAAAACGTATAAAATGTTAGTTAGCTAATTTGCATTTCTTTTTTGTCAACAATAAAATAGAGAGAATAGTGTGTAGAGGAGAAAAATATTATTACAAGAAATTACGCATTTACACATGTTGCATTCTTACTGAAACTATAAAGTGTGGTCAATTTAAAAAAAATGTTTCGCAAGAAATTTAAAAATTGAAATAAACGAATTTTGAGCTGGATTAAAATGACACTTGTTTCATTCTGAAAACCTAACCCTTTTGAATCCTACTGGAACCAGATTAGGGATATATATGGGGCTGCCAACTTTAAATAAACTGACACCTTGTACTCTTGGTGTTCTAAAGATTTATTAATTGTATCTAAGTGCCTAATGTTTATAAGCTTATTCACTAAACATCTAAACATTACCTACGTCGAAAACAGTATATCTAACAACGAATGAACTGATGAAATAGTAGGATATTTTGCGAATAAGTATGACACCTACAAAATTTGTTCCCTTGTATATGGAAAGGTGTCGGTGCTTGTACAGTTTTTACTATGACAGACCCCGTCGCTCAACCTATCTATACATATATATGTTTGTAACAAATTTTTAATAATAAATAAATAATCGACAAAATTTGCACGAAATTAAAGCAGGTGCGAAAAGTATCGACAAATCTCACATAATTTGTCAATACCTAACATTCTACACATTCTTACTAACATTCATTTCATGTCCACTGAAGTGTTCTCACATTTCATCTCGAGATATTTTTACCGTCATCTATATTAAAACTGAATCAACGCCCTATGTTGCAGAGGAAAGGTCAAGTTGATGCTAATTGGAGTGTTCGTGACGTAGTTCCATTTTTTATATTTTAATGAAACCAATTCATTACTTATAGTTGTTTTTGAGATATAAAGAATCACACAAACTTTCTGCTTCCAAAAGACAAACTTTTATGCGACCACCGTCTAATCCCAACAACTTATACTTAACTCAAAGTGGACGCAAGGGAACTCGCTACTGCACTTGTTAAAGTTTACATTAAGTTTAAGAGACACCTTAAGTGGAGATTAAGTTTGAGAAAGAAGTACTAAGGGGATGATAAAGTATTAAAACGCTGCTGAATGGGGCCAATACTATATTAGTTTAAGTATAACAAGCACTTAAGCCAAACTTCTGATTTAAGGTGCACTAAATGCTGATGGATCTTGAAATATGCTTGTTCATGGCTTTGAAACATCTAGTTCATTATAATAAAATATGTTAAGGAGCATCAGAGTGCTTCATAAAGTTCATTCCATAATGCTGATTTCATTGTACTCGATCTCAGATATTCTTGCGACCAAAAGGGTTTTAACTCTGAAACTGGATGCTCATGTTAATCCTGCTGCCTCTGGCCTCTGTAACAACACTTGCATAAGTGTGGCCAGACGAAGAAGTCGGAGTCTCGAATGTCGATTAATTAAAGGATATTTTTGTTAGTTTTTTAAACAAGTAACACATAAAGTTTGGTATACCCTACATAATTCTTAAAAGATAGTTATATGTGCTTCGATAATTCTTCTCCAAAGAAATAGAGGAGGTATAATGTTTTACTAGCCATTCTTTGTACTCTTTGGCTTGTGAATTGCTTTTTTTTGTGATCTTTGCAAATGTTTTGAAAGCTGAAAGTCAAAAGAGAAAGAAATGTCAACCGAAATATCTTAACGGATACTGTAATGTGTTATTATTATTGTAAATATTTTTATAGCACGTTATTTAAATTGAAAGCATGAACAAAAACAATACTGATGAATGTATACCCTGTCCTGCCGGTGATCCATGGATTACGTGTAGATCGAAATCTCATCACAGGCGAATATATTATTATAACACTGTTACCGGTGAAGCAATTTGGAATTTGACTGATTTTGAGGTAAGTTTAATTGTTTGCATGTTTCTTCAAGTTACCTCAAGATCTTTTCGATGCTTGTTTATTATGAATATCTAAATAATGTATTAATTACTTTTTTTACAGTTTAATTATTATTGTTTCAGAATGATAAGTGTAAGAAGATAGCAAAAGTAAGTGATGCACCCCAAGATCAATCTGACAACTATCCAGAACCAAAAGAACCTCCACAAGACATTTGCAGAAAAATCTTACCATCTGAAGCCAATGAACAAAATATGCATAAAAGTGGTTCCATAAGTACAATTTTTAAAGATTACATTATGAATCAATCGCTGAATGAGCATAGTTTATCACCAAATACTAAACTTCAGATATGTGATAACATAAATCCAATAACTGACTTTATGTTTAGCATTCCACTGGCACCAACATCAACTCCCAATCATTATATTTCATTAATAAATAAGCCGCAAGAAAGAATAGAGCTAGATCATAACAATGTAGATAGGTTTAAGAATAATTATGTACATACAACCTCAGTACCACTGAGTGAACGGTTTCAAATCTTACAAAATGTAAGTAACCCTCTCTGCTTTGTTATACCGGATCAAGAAGAGAAATCAACAGCACTAAATGTTTCAGAAATTAATAACTCTATGCTAGATGAAACTGATTCTTTGTGTAGTAAATACCAACAGTCAATTGTTTCTAGCGATTTGCGACAATTGTTATCATTGAAAAGGCAATCAAACTCACTGAACAATATTGAACAACAAATAGAATGTAACAGTAAGTACAGACTAGCAGTATTACGTCCTTTATGTCAAAATTTAAATGATTTCATATAAAAATTTCATTTCGTAGGTACCAAAATAAATAGCGTCACTACTGGGACATGTGATTTTTCAAACCTTCAAACGGATATAAATAAAAAACAATTGATTGTGAGTATTTTCTATTTTTGAAATATGTTACAAAAAATGTTGCAATACTGTTTTTAAAACTTATAATAATAGACAGAAATGGAAACATTTTTGAGTAATATTGAAAATATCAAAGCACCATTTTGTCCCCCGGTCTGCATGAACTAGACATAATTGTTATAGTCCCTTGGAAACATTCTGGCTCACATCTTTTGAATTCACATGTGACATCATATCCTAACCATTGAGTATACTCAATACATATTGTTGAAATTGGTCATATAGGATATTACCAATTTCAACAATATGTTTGCTCATGTCCATCTCAACAAATGGTGCTGGTCTTTCAATCTTTCTTTATTCCAATGAAAATGCTCAAACCATAACATTCCTTTTTACCAATAATTTACAAAAAGAAATATAAATGTTCACATAATTACAGGACACTGATGTTGATGCTGGTGTTCAATATATGGGCAGTAAATTTGAGGATAGCATATATTTAGTTCCCGATGCAAATGTATTTCAATGTCATTCTCATTTTTTGCAATTCCTATTAAAATTTGGTAAGTTGCCAATATTTACTAATCTCTTTAAAACTACAAGAGGTCTAGAAAAAAAATCTCCACATTTTTAGGCTGAAAGTCTAGTCCTTTTTAAAAGTTTTTCATTATATTATATTTAAATGTAACCCCTTATAAGTTTCAATATAAACTCCATAGTTCTAAATTTAAATTACTATTGACTTTTTTGTTTTTTTTTTTTAAGGTCGAACATTCCACTTCTTAGTATTAGAGAATGTTGTGGCAGATATCCGAAACAACAGTAGAAGTTTTGTTGTTCACATAAGGAGGCGGGCACGACTGGCAATGACTTTTATTTCAAAAAATATTATAGACGGCTTTGTTACAATTGGTATGTATATTAACAACCGCAACGGACTTTTTCGTATGGGATACGTTTGTTTTTAAAAATAATAAGATCCTCATGTTCCGAAATTAGTGATCACTTGCATTTATTTTCAAACTATATTTCCTTGTAGTTCAAAATCCAATCAATAAAAAAAACACCGGGCCGTTTTATGCAGTTGAATGTTGCCTTAAGCTGGTTGAAAAATATAATAAAACTGTAAGTATCATTAATTTAATATATTAGTTTTCATTATTATCATTTGAATTTTTCGCTACATGTACTAACTTCAACTTGTGACTTTGTCACATGGAATAAGAAAAAAAATGAAGCATATTTGCTATTACATCCCTGTCTGTGCCAAATTTTAACAAGACCAATAAATCTTTTATTTTTGTAATGTCAGTACAATGAATTTTCTTTTTAGATACTTCTAAGCAATTATGATCATTTGAAACAACATGAACATGCAGATAGCATAATAATCTTAAACGTAAATGAATTGAAATCAATAGTTAATACTTTCGAAGATGTGAATTTAATTAAAAATAAGCTTTATCCAAATGAAACATGTCTGGATGTTTCTATGCAAGATGTCTCAAATGACGAAGAAACTGTATCCGATTGTGATACTATTGAAGAGAAATTACAAAAACTACTAGGTGAAACTTCTACTACTACTTCTCCTACTAAACTTAGTGTTGCGGTAGGAACAAGCAGTTCTATTGAAGAAAATATCACTGTTGACGCTAGCGTACAAACAGATTTGGATTCAGAATTACTTGATCGAATATTAAACACTGAAAGTGTTAAAAATATTCTTGCTGACGCTAAAAAACTAAAAGAAACCCTTCACGAAGACAGTTATGATTCAATTTTAAAAAGTTGGAATATTCAATTGAATTCTTCAACAGCATTAACAAATAATATAGAAAATAATTTAGAGCAAAGAAATTTTAAATGGCGTAGAAAACGAACTAGAAATCTTTTTAAACAGAAACAAGAAATTCAAAGTGCAACTAAAGACACAATGGTAGAAATACCGAAACAAATTCCAGAAGTACAACAGTACAATAGATGTATTTCTGATGATATACAACCAACAGACGGTTCATCGACGTCCGGCGTCGTATCCACTGCACCAAGTCCAAATGGTTACTGGAGTGAATATGAGAACACACAGACCACGCTCACTTCTGATAAAGAAAACGAAAAAGACAGTAATGTTATGTTTGAAGTGTCAAGTCCTGTTATGTATGAGAATTTGAAATCCCGTAGCGACGAGTGGGTGTCACGGTTTGTTCAAATAATGGAAGAAGCTTTAACACAAGTGTTGACCAATCCATCACAGTCTCCGAACGTGCTGGCTCCACCGTGGACTCTGTTTGAAGCGACAACATGTATTAAAATGAAATGTCGTAAAGACCGTGATATAGTTGATGCTGGAAATAAATTGATCAATACTCTTACAAGGATTAATGATAAAAAAGGTAATTTTTATATTAGATTTAATCATTATTAAGTTTTTTTTTGTTTCATACAATAACTTTGAAATTAATATTTCAGGAACAGTTAATATTCATCCAACTCCAAAACAGTATATGGAAATGTATAGTTATGGTGTTTACTTGATTGATACGCTACAGGTATATAATTAAATCAAGTATATATGTACATTATGATATATAAATAATATATATATATATATATAATTATCTTACATTTTAGGCTGCTTTTGAAGGCTGTGAAGATTTACAAACGGCTTCTGAATCACTGTCGAAATTGTTGAACGACATCCAGTACCCAAATCTATCTACTAGTCAGAATGATACGGTTACCAGTGTACACCGAGACGAAACCACTAACAATATAAACATAGGTAAAATTGTATAAATATGACAATACTATTTTAATATAAGATATCTATTAACAGTATTTATTTTATTACTTTTGAGGTTAATTTATGTTTCAATTATTATTATTAATTCACCCTTGTATGGTGTTTTTGACTGTTTGTAAATACTATGTAATAATTAAAGAAACACATTAAGACTAATAAAGCTTTGAGCATTTTAGGGTGCTATAGTGTTTTTAATCAGTATTGTATGTCATCATCAGCATCATCAGCCTTTGTCTGCTCACTGCTGGATATAGGCCTTTCATAAGAAGGTTGTTGAGGAGATTTTCTTCGTCAGTGTCACTAAAGTAATAAACAATTGCTTTTTAGATTCGAAAGAAAAAGTATTCCTAACCAATAATGAAAAATCATTGATTCATCAAAAAAAGCTAACAGTCCTTTCTCCGATATCTTCACCATTAAAACGCAAGTTAGAATCGAATTTTAAAAATTATGTAAGTAAAATTGTTTTTTGAATCGTAAGCCTTTTAACGACATTAGTATAATCTATGTTCATAAAATATTTTTTGTCTGTGCTATTCAATGACTGCTGGATGCGGTTATTTTTGGCGCGCTTTTTTTTTTGTTGACAGACGTGACAAGACCACGCTAATTGTTTGTTATTTATATAAATTATAGTAAAATATATAAGTAGGTTTTAAATTAATTCAAAAAAGATTGAATTTTATTTTTTTTGTATAGGTTGTTGAAGAAAGAGAAAATGATGTGAAATGTGTTGAACAAGCCAATACAAATATCTCACTGTTATCTACATTAGATTTAAATAATTATAATGATGTTTGTGACAAAGAAAGCGTGATTTCTTTTATGGATGATGAACCTCATACGCCTCTCTACGATCCGCCTACAATAGACGAGGTTAAAACTGCCGAAGACATTTCCAATGCATCTACAATGAATATAATTTTACCAACGAACTCTATTGATGATTTAAAACAACAAAAAGTCATTTTAAATTTCACTCAATGTGCGGATTACGAAGATAAACTTAAGAAACAAAGATTGGAACTTAATGATGATTCTGGAGAGTCTTGTTTAGATGATACATCAGATGATGAAGGTGATTACGAAAGTGATGGTGAAGGGACAAATGATAAAAAAAATTTCGGCTTTGATGATATCTTCAATAATATGTTACTAGAAGTGAGACGAACTTTTATCATTGTGTTTGCATTTTGGTAAGTATTTAAAAAAATATCGTTTATTTTGAACTTAGAATCAACTACTGTTTTGATAAATATTTTTATTACAGTCCATTATACGTTATTATGTTCACTGATAGGATTTATTTTCTTATTATTGTGAAATCGACATTCGAGTTGATAGCAGAGAACTTGTTAGACGAAGTTTTATGGTTTGATCCCAATTAGCTTTTGTCCGCGACTTCTTCCGCTTCAGTATTAAAAAAAAAACTTTTGTGGTCTATGGGCTATTACAGACAATAGTCTAGATCTGTGCCATACATCAAACAAGTCTTTGGAGTTATTTCCTAACATCCATCCATCAAAATTTACTATCGCATTATTCCTATATTAAGATTAAATCACAGCTGTGATCAGTTTACACTAATTGTATGTCTTCATTTTTTTTAGTATGACGTGTCAAAAGGCTTTAAACTTATCAGATCCTGGCAGAAAATTATTAGAGGCCAAAGAAGTGTATTCGTTAGTAACAAACATTTGTAACGTTCTGAGCAGGTCAGTGACATTGTGATAGTTGACTGAAATTTTTTAAAGCACGCAAACATTTTTTTAAACGTTTGCGTGCTTTATTTTTTTAATCACATTGAGCGTTCATTAAATAATTAATTAATAATATTTTATATCCATATTATTATTAAACTATTAACATGTACATTTACTATTAAAATGAAAATTTTTTTTCGACGTTAAAGGAATTAGAAAAACGTAATTTAATAATTAATGTTTGAATACATTTTAGAATCATTAAGCGAGATGACAAGTTGTTCGTGTCGCACATTGCTGAAGTTTTAAATGCGGAAGATGTTATGGAAGATTTTCAGTTTGATGAAAGCGATTTAAAAAAATACAAGTAAGAATTATATTGTTAGATTACAATGACTCATATAATAGGACATATAAAACAATGTCCTATTATATGACTGACTATGAATAATTTCAAATGGTTTTTTTTATTTGTGTTAGGGGCCGTTCAAGTAAGCAGATTTATAACACCCCCTCTCTTCCATCAGCTGACGTAAACATTGTCATTGCCAGCAGTTACAATCTTTCGTTAATTTTCAAGCAAAAACAATATGTAGGTTGCCGATATGTAAAAACAAAGTAAAAACTACTGCTGACGTAATCACCATCTAGACCCCCTTCATCCGTAAAGTGGTTATGTAATATTTGAACGACATCTTACAAAAAAAAGTGAAATACGTATAAACATGATAATTGTTTTTTTTTTCAGGGTAAATATAACTAAATACTTGGAACAAGGCAATATACTACGCGAATGTTTAACAACAATACTAAGGCATACACAGTCAGTAGAATAAATCCTAAACGTATTTGTATATGGTCTTATGGTTCTTTGGAAATGTATTTTTAAAACGGGTGATATTTCAAAACTTGTGTACATATTTTTAAAATTAACGCCAAATATTCATCCATGTAAATACCCAATTGTTTTTCCATAGCAAAGTGTGTAACAAATTATTAGAATAATAAAAAGTGCTGGCTGAACATATTGCATGCGGTGAATGTAAATGTATAAAAATAAAAAACCTTTTTTTATCTCGTATATAATATTACACAGTCCTCGCAGCGACATACTATATTTACTATGACTTATCAAAGACAAAATAGCATAGATAATAAACATAAAACCATAGACTAATTTACATAGACTACTCCACGAAAGCAATAATGCATTTAAATATTTTCAAGGTATTAAAAAAAGTTGTAGATATGTTACACTTGTTATATTTTTGTATGTTTTTTAAGCCTTCATTATTGTTTATACTTATATAAAATAGGGTCAAAGTATGAAATAATGATACTACTAAATATAGTATGTTAGGTTTTTCTAACCTATAAATAGATCTGCGATCCCAATTCTTCTAGAATAAATTGTGTATATTATATAGAATAAGTTATAAGTTGACCAAAAACATAAAACACTGAAATATTGCGGAAATATATAGAATTTCTTTATGAACTTATAAAAGGTAATGTACTGAAGGAGGCGATTGAGACGCCCCAATAACAGGTTTCCTATTTTCTTGGTGAATGTATTCACTTTTTTATGTACCAGTCCTATTCTCGTCTCATAAAAGTGGTACGGCTCACGACCATTTGGGTATGCATTTGTTTTTAACTTAGTTAACAACATTATTGTACATAATAAAATATTTTTAAATTAATATATAGAGTTTCATTGCGCCTGAATTTAAATAAAAAAAAATGTCTCTAATTTTTATTGAGTATAAGAACACAATTTTTATAATCGAATGTACTATTAAATGCTTTGACTACATTTTTTTTTAATAATGATAAATTATAAATAAAAACAGTGAGGTATTATTATTTTATTTAAAAAAAAAGATAGAATACAACATGTAAAAATAAAACATTTATACTTAATCATACAATAAATACAAACATTCTCATTTATTTGTGTATGTACTAATCAGGTATTATAAAGTACTTATATAGAATTATAATTCGACTAGATATTAGTTGAAACCTTTTCCTTCCATCATCGCTTGAGCGCAGTATTTCGGGAACTGCACAACTGATAATAAGAAATCAGTTAAACCCTGTGAAGAACAAAGAGGTTAGGTTAGTACTTTCTTAAAATAATACTGGCCATAAAGAGAAACACAGACGTGGGATAATTTTTTTTTAAGTAATATCGATTATTGACAGGAGTTAGTCTAAAACCATAGATTATCATCAACTTTTTTTCTTTTCTTTTGCATTTTGGTTTCATTGTTCGTACCTAAACATTATTATAATTGTTGACATTACTATATATTTCTGAATATAATCCATGCTCGGGGTAAAAAAGTGTTGTCCAAATTATTAAACTTGAGATCCAAGAATTAAATATAATCGTGTTAAATTTTACTGCGTAGTATAGACATGCGTGTTTAGTTTATTACAAAAGGAAAATACCAACCGTTAAAGGTTCTACACACACAGTGAAAGGTAGAACGATAATATATATCCCAGCTGCGATGCCGGCGACCCAAAACGCTATGAATATTAAAATCAGTAGCCAGATTACTGAAAACACAACGTTCCCCATTATCTGTAACAAGAAATAAATCATTTTCATTTTATATAACACTAAAATGATATATTGAGTCAAGTATCTACAAAAAAATCTAAAATTTCCATCTAAAAAAGTAAGTTTTCAATTCTTTGCCACATTAAAATAAGGTTCAAAACTAATTAACTCATGTAAGAAAACTGATTTCAAATCCATTCTTAAATTTGTAAACCAGAGATTCCCAAACTTGTTTTTCTCATAGAACTCTTTCAATTTTTTTTCCGGTTTCTGTAACCCTTGCTAAAATTTATCTCAAATTTTATTCCCCGCCATCATTAACACCAGGCGGATCCTCCGTGGACCTCATGAGTCAGGACTAATTGGAAGCTTACTGCTCTAGAATTAGGTAAACAACGCTCGATACTTTCAGTTTGTTAATTGCCTTTATGAAAATCTTTTAGATTTCTCCGTAAAAGTATTTTATTAGTTGCCTATTAATGACTTATTTACAATACTATTACTATATTTGTACCAATAAGTTAAAGCAAAACAAACTTTTTTTTATGAAATCTAAACTAACGCTTGACCACGATCCCACCCGATACAAAGTAATGATGTGGTCGAAATATGGTTGTACTTCATCGAAACGATTCCTTAATCAGTTGCATTACATCATTCACCGTTTTACACGAAGAGTAAACTATGAATTAAGGTCAGCTGTATCTTTTACGACGTTGTGAACAGCAATCTCAAATTAGAAATAATGGGATAAGTTATTTAGTAATTTGAAAATTAGAACAGTATATAGCTAATGTGAAATTCAACTGTCAAAACATAACAAAGCAATAACTATTAATTTACACAACATTAATTTTAATAAAAAGAAAACTATTTATTTCTTTTTAATTTATAACCTCAATTCATCTGTATTTTTTTAAGTATGTTACCACGGAACGTCGCTCTTGGTGCTCCGATTCATTTTTTTTTATCCAAAGGTAATGGTTGTTAAAAAAAAATAGATAAAAACTATTACTTGATACAGATTTATTTTATAAACATATTTTTTGTTAAAATTATGAAAGCGTTTATCGCGAATGAATTTCAAGGACCAATTATGTTTGTGTATCGCCACACGCACTTGGTCTTAGTCTATTGAATCACTGGCGCGTGTTAGCACGATCGTTTAACAAAAATAGTACTTGATTCGCTCTAGTTGGATTGCGGATCACATTCTTATGTCTACTCGTAACAGTTAATGTATATCTGTATTAACAACATAATACAGCAAAAAGATAGTTAATCCTTTTAATTATACTTATAAAAAAATCAATACAAAAGAAACTTATTAAACGTCATCAAACTGTATAACAATTTGACGTTGACCTATAGTTGATAACTTATTCTAAACCATAACATTATTTATTTACACGGACAATGTTAATAATAGACTATGATTGACTTTGTTCTTATGAAAAAAAAATTAAAACATTATGGTATTAATTTTTTTTTCGCGAAATAAACGGCATCCTGTTATTCCTCGACATCATCGTCAACCAGCATTATTATATTGCATTCATGTGAATGTATAATTCGACAGCCTTTGACCGCTATTGGAAATGGCCTTCTCAAAAAAAAACAGTAGATTTTTTTTTATTTGAGTCATTATATAAATAATATCGATATTGTATTCTATATCTAATCAGTTATATTGTCATTGGAGGTAAAGGTTAAATTTGAATGTTAACAATAATATAATTGTTACAAAATAATTAATCAATGAATAGCTGTATTGTTTGAACTGATAAACACATATTATCTCTACGTATAAGACATGAATATCCTTGGTGTGTATTTTTTTAATAGTTTCGTTTCAATTTATGAAAATATCGTGATTAGAAAATAATTAGTAGTATATTAATAGACCAATTCATTTATATTAAAATATTTTTAAACGGAGACATTCTAAAGTCTAATTAGGCTAATGTTATGGAAGCTAATATTAATTAATTAGTCCATTAGCTAAATAAAATGACGAATGCATGTTTATGAATTTTTAACTTAGCTTATTTATCGTAGCACTAAAAACCTCGCTTCTTCCTGTGTTTGCAGGAATAATAAATCGATGACATCAGTGCCAAGGGCAGATAAAATACATACACAATTTGTTTTCCGTTCTATCTTGTAAATACGTAAGGTAGACGTGTATTACTACTTAATGCTGTAAATCTTGGAATACGTCAAGATGCGTTACTTGGAATTATTTTTGTTTATCTGTACAGTTTTTTTTTTATAAGAGATGAGGCAAGTAAGCGGCGTGATCACAAAGGTTGTCGTCGACGCCCATGGACATCCGCAACACTAGAGGAGCAGATGCGTTGTCGACCTTTGAGAATGTGAAAATAAAGCAATATTTTTAATTACTACTTACAAAAAAATAAACAAAAATCGACCCAGTGTTTCGTCATGACTACAAAAGGATAGAATAGCCTTAGATAGGATCACGCCTTTGTATCAAAATGAGGCACAGTCTTCTTGGCTCAATTATTTTACAAACGATGGTCCCACGCACATGAGTGAGATGAATATACTTTTGCACTCACGCACTTGCACAATGCTAATTGACACTTGTATAAGACGCCGCATTTGTTAGAGGTAACCATTTAGATATGCTCTGCAACGTTCAGACATACAGTCACATCCTAAAAAGACTTAGGTATGTACTAAGGGTGGGCTTCGCTTATGCCCCTTAACAAACGATACCTTAATTTTTTTATATGACAGATGCTTTATATGTATACTCCACAAGTTTTCTGCGGCACCAATTTTTGCGTATATTCCGTCCCTGTGGCCCGAGGTCACCCCGTGACTAGACGTTAGTGCGACACGCGGTCCTTTAGACCCCTCGTCTCTTAACAAAGTTATGTCCTTCGCACCGCAGAGACGTACATATTTTTCCTTGCCGCACCACAGGGGAGTTGCATTAGTGATGATTTAGGCCTCGTTTCGCAGCGAACGTGTTAATCACTATGTTACCTAGATTCTTTTAGTATTTAGATAAAGTTACAGATATTAATAAATTTATTAAGCGGAATTATCAAAACTTTCGTGACACAATACATTATATACTGTTTATAAAAACGCCTTAACTCACGTTTAAATCAGTGTCGGTACCGATTAGTTGCGAGCTCATTAGGGGCTCTTTTTCAGGGCGAGAAACTAGTCCGTACCGACACCGATTTACACGTGAGCTAAGCCGATTTTTTTAAGGAGGATAATTGATTAAACGTTGGTTATAAATTAATAAAATAACTTAGCTAAGGAAATTGTTCAACAGAAACTATTTTTCGTTTAATTTCTTAGATCATCGTTATCTAAATTGATAACATGTTTGCGCTTATCTATAAAAGTGATGTCATCTCAAAGTGTTACACATCTTTACGTCCGGTGAAAGTTATAAAAGTACATGCATCTATTTAGGGTCGAAGAATGCTCCGGAGCGTGGGACATGAGTGGGTTTGATAATTTAACACATACAACGGTTTCCATTTTCAAACCGGTAATGAACCCGTACGCTAGCCGTCTATTTGTATTGTATACGCGAGAGAACAAGTTTTATTAAACTCCTTCGTATTGTTTATACCAAGACATACAACGTAAAATACCAGTAATATGAGTCAGTAAACAAGTTTTATTCTGTTATGTAAGAAAACACAATTTAACCTTTTTTTTTCAAATAAGTAACGTTTAAAATAATGTATACATAAACGTAGTCGATATTGATATTTTTATCAAGATTATTTTTAGAATACATATCAAATTTTCTTAATCTAAATGGTTACGGGAATTTGGTTTTCTAATAAGAAATCGAACATCTAAAAGAAAACAATCTTAGGTCAATTATATATTTTAACACAAAAACAATATGATAACAAATTTAAAATAACAGTATTAATTAAATATCTTACCAAAACTTAGTATGTTCCTTTAGTAAATACAATAAAAATGCTTATCACCACACACAATTCGACTATTCAACGGGCGTTCTGATACGAGACTGCGTAAAAATACGACGCGTAAACATTACCTACACAAACACATTACACATGCGACTAAACGATGACGAACGTCAAGCTAGGCGAAACGTACTCACTGGTTTCACTATTTAAATAAATTTAATTTTAAAGTCAGTAAACTTGAAACTGAGCTTCGGTTGCAGCTTGCACCAATAGCTGGGTCAGTGGACTTTCCTTGCGCAAGCGCTTGGGTAAAGTGGACCATTTAAAGCAACTATTTCACGCCCGGGAACCCTAAAAGTAGGTAGAGTAAAGCTCCATTTACAGCGTACACCTCTAGTTTCATTCAAATTTTTACATCTATACGTGCATGCTCTCCGATGTTCGTGGAATCTCAATACTGGCTTTCTTGGCTATTCATCACTACCAAAGCTTGTATATTTTCATTATTAAGTGTAACACGCTCTCTTCAGCTTTTTCATAATCTCTGACTAGCCTTAGTAGACAGGACAATATGAGTATAAAACATATAATACTATACTAATAAACATAACATATTTTAAAATATACATAAATATAAATTGCTTGTTACGAAATAAATTCCAACCTCACTTATTTATATAAATGTTCTGAAAAATAACTTTTATAGAACATATCTTAATTGAGTATTAATTTTATCTACAGAATGCGCGCTTACCTATAGGTACATTGTGACTATGATCACATTGTCTTATGTTTTGTATGCATAATATGTCCTAGTTCGCAACTCAACGACTTGCCTTATCTGGTGAGGAATGCTAGTTTCAAGGACCTATTTCTTTCTAAAATAAACTGTGGGGTCCATATAATTACAGCTTAAGCATTCAAGCAATTAGGTACAAATTGGTTCTATAATTTGTGGGTGATATATACTTTGGATATTAATCTAAAATAATGGAACATGCAATGAACCCTATACTACAGTTATGGTAGAATCAATATAAGCAATTTTATTCTCATATATTGACCTTTATAAGTTTTAGCCTGATTTAGACTTTTTTATTACAGACATAATTCTAGACATGTCAAACGAAATTGGCTTAAAGGTCTCGACAACGACGCTTAAAATCTTAAAAAAAAAAAAATGTCAAACTAGATTTCAAATGTCAAAGTAACAACAAATTTTCTAGTGTCAAAATGCAATGACAAACAAAATATAGTTTTGTTATAATAGTAAACAAGTCGTACAGTGTACATAAAGAAGGATTTATTAACTATAACGATAAAATTATATTGTAATATGGATTATTTTCAAGAGATGGGTTGGAGTGAACTGGCAGATGGTCAGCAACCGGATCACATGCTACATTTCGCAAGGTTCCTTATGGATTTTGGTTTTGATAATGATAATCCGAATATGCAATGGCCCAGGTAACGTAAAGTAGGATAACTGTGTTATTTTATACCACGTTAATAGATTGTGGCAGCCCATTATCACAATTTTTCTATTTAAAACATTAATGTAATTTTTTTAGCCTACCACCACCTGCATCTAAAGAAGTTGTTAAGAATTTGCCAGAAATCACAATTGACAGTGATGGAAAGAACTGTCCAATATGTCTTAAAGAGTTTAAATTAAATGAAAAAGCAAAGAAACTTCCTTGTGAACATTACTTTCATCCAACATGTATATTAACTTGGTTGAATAAGGTAATTTTTAAAGTTAAAGTTGCATAGAATTTTGCTTACAATATAAGATGTAAATAATTTTTAAAACATATTCATAAAACCTTTGTACTTTCAGACAAATTCTTGTCCGTTTTGCCGATTAGAACTTAAAACTGATGATGAAGCTTATGAGAATTTCAAAAAAGAGAAGAAGCGAGCTCAAGAAAGAGTTGAAGATCTTGAGACATTGCACAACTCAATGTTTAGTTGATTCTCAACAGAAGCATTCCATTTTTATTTTGTTATCAACACACTGCCACACTCAGAGTTGGCATTGGTTACTAAGGGAGTCACCTAATATTAGTATATGACATTGACACTAAGGGACTGCTTAATCATTATATGACGCTGAGTGTAATTTTTTATTTGGTGCACTAATTTTATCGTGATTCTTACAAAGAATTGGGTAAACTGTGTAATAAATCATACAATTTAATAAACTAGATGAACCTTGAAAGTTTTGACATAGTGTCTCTCCCTGGTTAATCTCTATGCCATATGGTGATGGGGTTCACATAGTATAAAAACACATTCAAATAATTCTCACATTAGTGTAAAGTATAGTGTTTAGATGCAACAATAAAGAATCATTTATGAATTGAAAAAGTAAGATATTGTATACATACATATTAAAAAAAAAAAATTGAGTATTCATGAAGACAGAAATTATTGATATATTTAACATGGGAAAAACATTATACTGAATTACTTTTTAACTTTAATTTATTATGATGGTGTTAGAATTTTTAGATTTACTGTATAGAAATAAAGCATTTTGAATTTGAAATGTAAACTTTTTTTATATATTCTTAAAAGATCATTTGTAGTTTTTTTTTATTTTTATCAATCTGTAGCAGACTCGCCTACCGCTCTCGCGGGCGCTCTACGGCGGGCCACCTCATGGCTACAGCGGAGTTGTTCGTGTGCGTGAATCGCCGCAGACGCACTCTGAGAGCGCGTTGTGTGGACTGTATTTACTTAGTTACCAGGAACGGAGGACGCAGGATATCACAAATAATAAGCCTTATTACTTATTAGGATGGCACTTGCAGGACGACGAAAGAACACTTTACTGCAGTTGCTTAAGTTGAGGTCGACCGCGGGACAGTAAGT
>JAODUI010000032.1:4607708-4621366 GCA_027563995.1 Papilio gigon
TGGGGGGACCCCTCGTGTGTCGTCCGGTGGTAAAATGGTGATGGGGGATTTATTTCGTGTAATTCCTGTGTAACTTTCGATTTGTTAATGTTAAAATAACCTCTACATACAATTAATGAAGTCGGTGTGTCTGTATGTAGTATAAAAAAAAATTAACAATGTTTTCCGAACATAACAGATTCGTTACTTCTTAATGAAAATCCAAGACTAAAAATTTTTGTCCGTATCTCCACGTTTGTTCCGGGTAATCTCCGGAACTGCTGGAACAATTTCGACGATGCTTAATGCGAGGTAACTGCTGTATGGGAAAAAACTTTTTTTTTAATACAGTGACAAATTCGCAAGCAATCACTATTATGAAATTAAAACGATGCGATATATGCAACCTATTTTGAATTTTTATATGTATTCTACGTATCTTTTTTAGAATTAAAATGTCTATGGTCATTCTTTTCACCATAGACATTTTAATTCTAAAATCAAAGTCATATAAATATCCATTTATTTTATTGAAATATGTCAAAATAAACATTTGTTTTTGTAATAATCATGTATTAAATTCGTAAATAATTAATTATCATAAAAATCACGAAATTTTTAATGTTTTACAATGGATCGTAAAAAAGTGTAAGTGAAAATTTCCATTATTTGAAATAAAAATGAGATTTTTTTTGGAATACGTTTAAATTATATTGAATTCAAAATACATATACTATAAAATTAGAGTATATAAGTATTGAGAGCAGTAATAAACGCTGAATATAGGTATTTTTAAAATGGTAGTGTTCATTCATATCTAAAAAAGTAAACCGCACGTGACACACGCAGAGGTACTTGGTTATTCATTTCAAATCTTCTATTACACTAGTTCCTATTAATTTAAAAAATGTTTGTTTGCAAAAAGTACCATCAGATCACGCTTGGAACATCATTCATGTCAAAGAATATTGAAACAAAATTGTTTTCTACAAGTTAAAATAAATGCAATAATTTTAAATATATAAAAAATATTTGTTGCTTACTTTCTAGTCCCTGTAGATGTCCTGGAAATATAAAAAAAATATGTAAACGTATACAATTTACGGATTGTAAGAATGTCCAAGAAATTATTGAAGCTCTCTTATTTCAAGAAGAGCGTAAGTAATCAAATTAAAATAATTCAACCTTTGTTTATACGTACACAGCAAGTATTAAATGCCGCGTTCACTAAATTGTCATTTAAGCATAGTCTTAGTATAGTTTAACTACTGAATATTGCACTAAGTAATTGTTAAATAAGTAAAAAATTCTAACCTAATTCTTTTAAATAATTCAAGTTGAAAAAGAATATAAAAAATGCAAAACTGTTCGACTACCATATTTCAAGACCAAGCCTTTCAAGCCGCGACATTACAAAGACACGTGCGTGCCGATGACTCCGTCTATGCATACAAGGTAAGCATCTCTAGATATCCGTAGCTTCTAAGATTGTGTCTGCTGCAATTTGTCTTTTCGAAATAAATACGATCTGTTTCCTGTACTCCAAGTTAAAAGATTTTTTTAAAGGACCTTTCTCCCTAGCCTTGTTAGCCGCAAGATAAAATGAAACTTGATACGAAATTCAATGCAGTACCACGACCACATAGAAGACGGGAGTAGTGTGGAAGTAGAGTTCCGTCCGATTAGCGTGTTTGTGGAATACCAATTTCTAGTGTAATTATCTTGCAAGGAATAGATGGGAAGGGGGTGTACAGGAATATGAAAAATACATATTCGTAATGATAATTTCAGATTACGGTATATATCCCACTGCCCTATTGAATCAACGGCTCCGTCTTACAAAAAGTCAAGGTAAGATGTTACCAGGTATTACATAAGAACTGTTTAAATATTTTGCTATTTATGTATGACGTGAATGTCTATTATATATATACAATAAAATGCATAATTCGAATAAAGTACATAGAATACGTTTAAATAAATAAACCCAGACAGTCAAGATTTCCTCGGCAGGAGAGACCAAACGGCCGAAGGCTGGAAGGGATTGATGCCGCATAATTCGGACGGTGTCGAAAAACACCGCATTCTGTTTTTGGGCAACATAGTATATGCAATTGTATTTAAGTATAGCTTACAAATAATATTTATTCATATTACTATGCTGTAGTAGTTTACTAAATAATATTTTTTTCAAACAAGATCAACTCTACCTGATTATGGTTTCGGGTCATCATCAGAAGAATGCGATAGCATATTAGGAAGTAAAAAGAGAATTGAAAAGAAGAGAGTGCGGTATTACGATCTGATATCGGGCGATATACATTTGCCGGAACCAACGCCTGTCATAAAACATACACCATCGGATAAATCAATATTAAAAGTGAGTTTTAATTTGTGACCCTTGACGTGATGCGTTCTTTGTTAGACGTAGTAGTAAAACTATCACGTGATCGTCTTTTGTTTCCTTATTGTGGTCAGCGTAATGCGAAAATAATGTGCATTCCTAATACAGGTGCCAAGTCCGAAAACAAGCGGGGAATTTATTAGCGTGCAGAAAGCGAGTGTGCAGCCTAAAGAGTTACAACCGCCCTTACCAGCGCAATCGGGGCACCAGTATGTGTCTATTGCATACGAGTAATTGTGGAATTGATCGAAAAGAAATGTTTAAAGAGACTAAGTTAAATGTTACAGATTAGTAAAACCTCACAGCGGTATCGTGATCAATGCAGATAAAGATTTTGTTGTGGACCTACCAGTAGTTGGCGGACCGGGGTAAGTTGATGTTGATGATGTTTATTTGTTTTGTTTATATTTTATGTTATCGCTAGTATTATTATTTTAGAAGGCCAGGCGAAAGAAGAAGACGACGGAAAGCAAGGTAATGTACATGCATAAAAATAAGTCTTAATTTATTTTTATTCGGAAAATAAAAGTACTAAGAGAATAAGATGGTTATTTACAGGGTTTGTGGATCGAAAAAATGTACAGGAAAAAAATGTCGGTAAGTTTATTTAGTGTATCTATCAAATATGTTTTTTTTTTTACAAAACAGAAATGTTAAAAACTGCGTACGTTTCAGGAAATGCGCTTTAATACGAAAAAGGTTACGAGAAGCAAGGAGAAGGTATTACAAATATAGTAAACGACGTGAAATATTATGTTAATTGCTTTAATATGTTTTATTGTGATTTAGCCGTCACTCGGACCTTCCGTACACGACTATAGGAGTGACTGATGGCAAACCAAGGGCCAGGGGCACACAGAAACATTTGAAAGATGACGATTCGGTTTGCGGTCTTGATGAAATTCCGAAGCCAGAACACGTAAGCAATACTTACAATAATACTATTTTTGCATTGTTGTATTGTTAAGAAATGGTCTATCACGCAATTTTACTATACTTATCAAGGTGCACATCCCAGCGAATCTAAAAAGAGGAACATTGAAAACTCACTCGTTGACTGTGTTGCCATGTACTAAAGAGAAAAAGACCGATATCCATTATGGCATCTTGACCGGTTCTTTCAATATGTACGACAATAAATTTGGTGAGACAATAACGACCTTATTTCACAAGTATTAGACCATTTTAGTAGTAATTCAAATAGATTTTTAAATTCACTAGATATTCAGTAATTAAAAAATCAAGTATTGATGACTTTAGGACTCTAGTCCTGCGGGGTCACGGAAGTAAGCAAACGCGTTCCCGTGTCCCCGCCATAATGCGTCAGAGGGCAGTCAGGTTTTAGTGGGTATTCCAGTCACCTTTTGTGGCCGGCGAGTCCCACACTCTCTACGCCGTTGCACCGCCCGGCGTAGAGGTGCGTAAATGCATTTCCTGACTTAAAAAAAAAGGACTCTAGTCCTAGGATTGCTGTTGTTGCAAGTAGAAATAATTATTATTTTATTTGAATAAGTTGTATGTGTACGAGACCATCAAGAGACAGGTAATTATTCTTTTACAGGCAACAGGTCGCGAGGTCGTCAGGCGCTTACAATGAGCGTCATGGCCTACTGCCTCGCCTTCCACTACCATCCCAAGCAGTGGACAATGAAGCTCATCGACAACCTTATAGATGCCGGGGACCAGTGGTACTTAACACTTTGCTTGTGCAGTTCCCATCAGGGCTATGTCATATTAATTTAATTGTTATTCTAACAGGTATTTGCAATGTTTAGAAAAAGTACACGATCATTCGTCCGTTCAAGGCATGTGTGAAGTGTTGCCGTTCGGCAAAAAACAAACGTTGAATCTAAACGGGAAGCGAATGCAAGTGTTATTGGGTGAGCCCGATGTGGTCGGCTACACGATGTCTCTAGATCCAACTGTTTACAACTTGTGTAGAGGCTTAAAAGCGTTCTTTGCCGATAACAGAACTGGAATATTACTTACCCGGTTAGTTTCAACAAAACATGTTAAATATCAAGATTGGAGCTTGTTTTCCCATAAGGCTAACTTCAGCTTGTAACTTTGAGATCTTTTTTTGGAATTCAAGGTTAAAGCTTTAACACCATTATTGAAGATTATTTATAAGTTAGTACACATGTGAAATAATCCCGTCACTTATACTATGGTTTTTGTTCCAGCGTTTTGAAGCTAGTGATATGGAAAGACAAGATATGTTTTTACATCTTCGACCCCGCCGGCAGAGACGCTCGCGCGTATTCAAACTTCACTAACGGCTCTTCTGCTCTCATAAACGTCAAAGATGTAGTCTCCGTAGCCGAAGTTATTCTAGCTCGAAGTGTCGTAGAAGATCAGAAGTTTGTCCTGGCTCCAATAAAAGTTCTTAAAATGGTCGACGAAAACGCCGATGATGATTTCGAATCGGACAAAGAATTGACACAAGCTGAGAAAGCAATGATGAGTTATAGAATTTTGAACGAGAACTGTGCTATTGTTAATGCTAACATGCATCTCGGGGACAGATGTTTCGAGGACACGAAGTTCCGTCAGGCCCTACCGATTGCTGTTGTGGCTATGACGTATGCGAAGATATCTCCACCGAACACGTGGTTTACGAAGACTCTCGATAAAATATTACGTTTAGGAAACAAGCTGTACGTCGAGTGCGCTCATCCAAAAGTTGTAATCGATATAACCATAGACAACATACCAAACGAGATCACCCTCGGCCCCTTCGCCTGCGAGATAATTATATATAGAGAAAGGGTAAAGGGCCAACTGTTCGCTACTAAAGATTGCTTCTTAAACATAAAGACAGGCTTAGAGGAATTCTTTAATCGTGAATACAACAGCGGTATATTGGAGTTCAACAATTATTCTCTCGCTGTATGGAGACAGAAAGATATGTATTATTTATTCGATTGCTATCCACGAACTAACGACGGTTTGCGATCCCACACGGTGGGCAAGGCATGTTGTTGGATGCTATTGAACCCTGAGACAATGGCGTCCGTGTTCACTAAGAATTGGGATTACCTTCCGATTACTACACCGTTTTATATTCATGCATTTAAAGTACTTAAATTGAAGAAACGAGAACCGAAGGTGAATTATTAATGAACTATTTAGATGATTCAGTAACTATGTTAGTCAAGGTGCTCACAGCTTATCTATCGCATGTTTACGTATTTTCAGAAACAAATTGTGTGTACTCTAAGTGACGAACAGTTACCCGATGGCAAGTTGAAGAGAAGAGAGAAGTACTTGGTGTCAAGTAAAGGACATGGCGACGGCAAGGAGGTCGTCCATGAAATTCTCGCCGCGGAACCCGTAGACGACGACTTGGGAAAGGTATACCGCGATACGAGTCATCGTGTTTTCCTGGCTGACAGGACGGTCATGTTGTTCTTTTGATCTCAATAATTGTTCGTTTCCATGGTTACTGTCAGGGCCGTGTGGACGAGGAACACATGGGTGACATAATATCATTAGTGGACAGCATACAAGATGACTACCTGCCGCCTATTCCGCTGCGCTTCAAGAACATGGAACCCGAACCGGAAGAACCGAGAATTGGTAAAAACTTTAAAAAATATTTAACAAAAGAGACGATATTTATAATGTTATGAAAGAAATCAATGGCTCATTTCTTTCGATAAAGTTAGAGGAGAATAACTGTAGACCGATTAAAAAAAACTTTCATTATGAACAAAGAATCTGCATGTTTTATACATTAGATTACATTTTAATGGAGTCGTTTTTTTTTCTATATGTAATGTATGATGTATGTCGCAGTGAACCTGGACTCGCCGACGGTGTCGGTGACGCAGGTGGTGCCGCCGTGGCCGACGCCGCGGGACAAGAGCCGCGAGCCGCCAGAGCCGGACCCTGACCCGGAACCCACCCCGCCACCGACACCTCCGCCGATGCCCGTAACTATACACTTAACATTTAATCCTACTGGTATTCTTTCTAGTTTACATGTGGAACTTTAAATAGATGTATGTTTGTTAGTAGGTAGGTAGTAGGCACAGGTCAACCACTGTTTGGAATAAAAAGCATATAAGCTAAATGCTAAGAGTTTTATCGCGTCGCATTTGTTCGTGTGTTAACACTATTTCTAGCAGTTTCGAAATAGGTTGTAACATAACATTTGTGCTGTCATAAGACAATGTCATAAATGTCAAAAAAAATGTTATCTACAATGTGATTGTGACTTTAATTTTTGTTTTTTCAGCCACCAGAGGGAGGTGCAGAGGTATTTATTTTTCTTTATTGATATACTATGTTCAATGATACATCTCCTAGAGTTGTTTTCCTCGGTACATAGAATTAATTTCGTGTCTATTGGTTTATTTTCATAATAATAACTTCTGTACAATACTAAAAATAAAATAGTGCGTTGATTCGACAGAAGCAAAAATTGAAAATCTTTTTAAAGTGCGATCTATTCATTTTATTACATATGTTACGAAATAGGAAGAAGCAGAGGAAGAAGAGGAAGATGAAGAAGCGATACTTAGGAAGAAAGAAGAGAGAGAAAGAAAGAAAGCGGAAGAGGAAGAGGCGAGAAGGAAAGCTGAGGAGCTGCCGCCACCGCTACCGCCGCCGCCGCCCTCGCCGCAGCCCGAACCTGAAGTTCCGGTATCATACTTTATTAGTTCCCAGATTATCTCACTATAGACATAAATTAGCATTTGAAGGCTTTGCTTTTGATTTAATTAAATTGAAACTTGTACCTGGCCGCGAGATATGATCTTTTGATTATTTTTCAGCTCGCACCGATTGAGATTGTCGAAGACGAAGTACAAACGTTTGAGCCGGTCAACGTGGAACGAAAGATTCTTCTGACCGAGGACGCTCGCCAGCGATCTAAGCTGCGCCAGTACCGCAAGAAATTGTCTCCGCCGCTGGACGAGATTCTAGTTGAATCTACACCGTCCCAGGAACTTTATAAGCCGAGCAACTTCAAGACTTTGCCCGATAACTCCCAAATTATCCGAGGCACCTCCGCCATAACGGGCGACGATGCTCGCAACGTATTGCCCTTCGCAGCTATAATGGCGATCGTCACTTCCTACAAATACATGATTAGCACTTGGACCCCTGAAATTGTCAACTTCGTTATAGACTCGGCCAAGAAATTATATAAAAATAAACTGCAGAAATTTCAACTCGCCCCAGTACATATAATTCCAAAAATTTCAATAGGACACCAGGTTAGTATAAGTATTTCTGTTTCACAAATTCAGTTGACGAAAACTTTTCAAGATGATGCAATCAACACGTTACTCCACAGACGTACCACGCGCACATCGACGTGGTAACAGAAGGCCCGACGTGGCAACTTGAAAATATTATATACAAAAAGTTCTTCAACAAATACGACAGGGGAATGATAACCACCTCTTCGTACAGCGGTGCATTCTTCAGGAAGAATGGTATATATTACCTGTTCGACGGCGGTGCCTGTTCCCCGATGGGCATTAGGGATGATAAGGCCAAGGGAAATAATGCTTGCTTCTTGCGGTTTAAATCTTTACACGACGTCGTTATCAGGTAAACACAATGACGTTGATAACGCTATATTCATAAATAAAAAACTCGACCAGCCGTACCCTATTCCTATAACATCCAAGGGAAAATTACAAGAAGATACCTTACTCGTTAAAATCCGTTCAGTCGTTTCGTTTAGGCGACCCCCGCCTGACTCAGTCAAAACCTAGCAGTAGATTCCTTTTATTGTAATTTTTTGTGGTTTATACCAAATTTGTACACATTTTCTATTCCAACATTTGGCTAATCTGAATCTGGCGGGGACGCGGGCGCATTTAATTTAAGAGCACACTCAGATTGTTATGTTCACGTTTTCAGAATGCTTTATAACAAAGACGGGGCCGGCAATGACCAACAATTTGTCCTGAGCAGAATATTAGTCAGGAGACTTTTGAAAGAACCGAGAATGCAACTACCGGAGGACCACGACTACTCGACTGGTGCTCCCGCTTCCAGTAAATCCAAACAGACGTTAGTCGATTCTGGTAAAGGCAAAGACAAGAAAACTTCTGTTGATTATACTGAACCGAAAAGTGAAACTGTAATTGGTTATCAATACATGCAAGGCATGTACAGAATCGAAGGCACGACCGCTCTCAACGACAGATCTATTGGTTCGGATGTGAAGGCATCCCATTTCGTTAGTTTAATTGCAATGCTAATGGCCGCCATGCATCCGATAAGGACGTGGGATCATTTCATGGTCGATATGTGTATCGAAAAAGGCTTAGAGATATTTGAGAAGGCGTCAAATTTAAAGGTCTGCGAAAAGAGAGTAATCAAGAATATTATATTAGAAGGGAAGTTAATAGACGTAAACATTAAAAAAATTCTTGTAATAAATGATAATCCGCTGAAATCTTTAGAACAGTATCTGAATGCAGTTTTGATGCGACTCCGTTTTGTTATAATTAGATTCCCCAGCTGCAGTATGGTCCTGTGTCGTATGGATGGATACTATCACCTTTTCGATCCCAATCCAGCTCCGCCCAATGAAGAGCCGGAAGTTCCCATTGAAACTAAAGACCCAAAAGCTCCAGTAAAATCTGCAGGCTCCGTGGCCACGTGGACACTGTACCGTTCTATAAATGGACTTGTTCGAAGGATACAAAGTACGATTGTGGGAAAAGCAGATCAGCCAGAATTCTATACTTTCGAATTGACATCTGTAAAAACCGCACCCAAACATTCGGCCCTGAACTATCGTCTCAGTCCCCTCTTCAAGCCAGACCAAAATCCAAATGTGCCATATTTGAAACGTAAAAAACCACGGCCTTTGGTCGATGAGAAAATGTACTGGCTTAACATTGAGATGATACCCTGGTCGCGGATGAATCCGATTAACGATGCCGGAGTTAAAAGGGGCATACCAAAATCGATGTGGAAGGACTGGGATATCGAATTCCCCGGTGATCTCTACTCTCTCTGGGGCAACATACATCCTTTGGACCCGCGATTCGATGAAGAGCACCGCGGCAAGCAGTACCTGGCTACGTGCTGCGTGGCCGCCTTCATGACGGAGGTGTGTGACCTAAGCGCGTGGACGAGCAGTCTGCTCGACGGCATCGTGTCCGGCGGCGACAAATATCACGCGAAAACACACGAAAAAGTAGGACGCAATGTCAATTACGAAATAACTATTGAAGATTTGGATACCACATTCAATGACCTGTATCCGTACACGTTTTCGGTTGCGTTTACCAAAGTCATATTTGGATTTGTCTACAATACATATCCTGATAGGTTTAATCTGAGTAAAGCTTTGGAATACTTCTTCGAAAGCAACCAACTAGGTATATTGGTTTGCCCTACAAAAAATTTATCTTTTGGAAGAATAGGCCCCTCATATTTCATGTTCGATTGCCAAAGTTATGGAGCTCCAATATTTTCACCGGGGCAAGGGGCTTCGTACATTCTCAAATGTGAAAGTCTCAACAGACTAATTTACTGTATGGCTGTTACATTGAATTTTAGGAGACACGGCCAGCAGTTCCATTTATACAATTTAGCTGTTAAAGCAACTGAAGTCAAATAAAGTGTGTTGTGTACATTCTATTTTATTTTTACAAACGATTTTTATGTCTGATTTACATGATATTTTAACAATAGAGAAAGGAAATGCAATGTCATTTATAATGGGGTAAGTTCTGGTCATTGGAGGACATGTATATGAACTGATGTGACCATAGTATATCTTTAGTTGAGCTGACCTAATTTGCTGTGACTGCCCAAGCCTAAAGTGTCTCTGCCGCATTGTTACATTTTACAAGAGTATATAATTGAAATACAAATGTATTTTACATTTTTATTCTCAAGTAACATCAGAGTACATTGTACATGGATAGGCCAACATTTATATGATGCATATTGTGTGCAAATTACTCACAACTATTTCAACATAGTTTAATTTTACAATTTGTGAACAAAATTTTCAATTTTATCATTTTACTTAAAATTTTAATAGTACAATATTTGAAAATTATTGATACATTTGTGTAATTTTTTTACACATTAGCAGATAACGAATAAATCCTTTTACTGTTCAAACAGTTTACAAATTATATAAAAAGATAAGTAAAAAAATGTCTTCAACTTGGATGAATGATAGAAAACCAGAAAATTGTTTAGATACTAAAAATAATCATCAAAAATGACGTACAAATAAATTTAAACAGCAAATTTTGTCGATATTGTATTTTTATTACAAAATCATAATTTTAATGAGTCAAAACACATATGTGCCGTTTAACTATTACACCATGTAATGTGAAAATAATTAGGTACATAAAAACTGTGTAAACCTTAACATACACCGAACTGTATTTTAAGGCACTAGCGCTACAAATATCTTTACTCTAGATCTGGCAAATTGTCGTCATCGGAGTCACTTTCCAAATCATCAAAAGATGGTTTTTTATCACCGGCACCCTTGTCGCCGCCCATAGCCTCCAACATTTCATTGAGATTTAAACCTTCCTCGTTTTCTTCGTCATCTTCATCACACCACTTGTTAAAGTCTATTTTCAAATAATGTGGTTTTTTCTTATCACTCGTAAGTGATGACCAAAAACGACCAGTCACATTTTCTTTACAAAGCACCATTTCTATGCATCTACCTTTATTAACATAGCTGCTCTTTTCGGGCACAACAGTATCTTGTAGAGGTATTGTAACTTCATATGTTTTATTGTCTCGTACATTAATACCATTAAAATATACTGAGCTTTTCTCTATTTTAATGTCCGGATCTTTAGCCTCAACGTTAAATGTGAGGAAAACATCTTCTTTGTTCTGTGCCCACAAAACTGGCGGAGGGCAGATGGTTTCGTTTGTCATGATTGTTCTGCTGCAGTTTTTTTTATATTAATGATACGAATGTTTTATTAAAAACTGATTGAATTATATGAATTCACGTTTCGGTAAATTCTAGACTTCTTTAACTTGATTCGTGATTCGCCGACCGATTCCGATTCGTACCAGTGTTGCCAATAAAAATGTTTTCCTATCCGTGTTTTGTATGAAAAAAGAGATATTCATGAAAAGGTTGCTAATTGTCCCTCTTTATTTAATAAAAATCACAATATGGTAATGCATTCAAAATGTACTCTAATTTTCATTCGCGCAGCCAGCACTTGTTTTGGTTTGAATTTCATTTATGTAAAGGCTTCTTAATTTGTTTAACTGGCCTATGAAATTTTTCAACTGCTAATTATTTCGTCATTATAAACAACCCAATTTCTACACTTATTAACTATTAAAACCAAGTTAAGTAAGTTATTTATCTATCACCATATGTCCTCGTTTGCGAGATTGCCACTGAAAAATATGATTAGTAATTTTAAATATTCTTAATGGTAAGACTTTAATCATATGACAGTCATTCGTCTGCATTCAAGAAATATGGGTGTAACAATGGCTCTATTTTGCTTAACTCTTGTTTTATCAATCCTCGGTAAGTATAATGTCTTCTGCATTTGCTTTTTTGTTTTTTTGTAAGCGCTAATCGAATTTGACTTCCCCAGGTGCTAATGGCGCTGGAGAGTTTAGTGTACTCCATAGCCCTGAGTCCTTAAAATTCTCGGGTAGCTCTGAAGTCGAGGAAAGCTTACTTAAAGAAATATTCTCGGCGTCATTTGGTCTATCCGTCGATCAGGTATCCGTAAGATTTCTAGATATTCACACACCTCTCACATAGTAATTTATCTTTCAATTATGACATTAAATAAATGTTGATTTCAGAACTCTGCATGGAATGGATTATCGATAGTAGATCCTTTCGCCACTCCAGAAGCCATTGTCGAGGTTTATGTTGAAGGTGTATCTAGTCTTGGTAGTATTGTAAGTATCAGCTCAAATTAGTCACTACGTTTTTTTTCCATATAAAATTGGACTTATCAGGTGAGACAGGGGCACCTATTAATGTTCTTAATATTTCGTTTATGAAGGTTGAATCAAAAGCAAGAAACTATCCTTTAGTTGTGGATGAGTATGAGCCCGACACATTCAATGTCATCAAACACAGGATTGAGCAGCGCTTCAGCAATGGCGGCAACACCCTCACAGATATACAGCTATCCAGTCCTGGAGAGGTAATATATCTTGCTAGTATAGATAGTATGACTTAAGGTCATTCAAGAAAGGTACTTTCTTTCTCAAAGGCTGGCCATCTGCTGTTCCTCTAGTGTTGCAGATGTTCATGATCAATGATCACCTAGGTAATCTGCCATTGGTTACTTTGCCCCTTCTGTAATAAAAAGTTAGTTTAAAGGTATTTGGACTCACTTTAAAGTATTTAACATTAATAAGACATTCTGATATTTTTTAACCCATACCAAACAGATAAATAATTAATTTATATGATTTCTTTAATTTTCACACAGTTCCAGTCTGTCTATGGTGTGTTTGGTGAAATTGTACCTCCAAAGGTGCAGAAGCAGTCACTACGACATTTGAAAATGGACATAGAAGAAGATTATCAGTTTTTGTCTGAATTGGAGGCATTGAAACTTTTCACTAGCAAGGTAACTTTTATTACATTGACATTGCTCAATTCACATTTAAAATTATTTATTCAATAATAAAGAGGTTTTTAAAACCTTGTCTTATAAAGTTGAAAAAATAATATCAGGAATTGCTAACAATTCTGAATGGTGTTGAACAGATCAATACAGGCGCAATCAGCCCGGACAACATCATTGATTTCTACAACTTCAGAATACGTTCACTACACGCCTTGTCCGACCTCCACGGTCCCAACTCCTTGCAGACTAAGGAGGCCAAGAATCTTCTAGGTAAGTTAAATACACCTAAATCCAAAAAGAAACTATTTGTAATGACTGTTCTTTATAATACATATTTTTTCATTTCTAATGTATGAAAAATATTAATGAATTTATAATTAATAATTGATTTTTGTCTTTTCTAGCTCGCGTTTTTTCGTAGTAGTTGCTTTATGTAAATAGATGTATATTCAGTGCTGACCTTTCCTATTGAAAACTAAATTAGGGGGGATGGTGATGTTATATAACGCTTGGCACAATGTGCAAGCAGCACGCTGATGTAAGGTTTTTGTAGGCGATGCGCTGATGGAGCTGAGCAAGGCGTACACGAAGGCGTATGACGGCTCGGTGCTGGTAACGGCCGTGTGCACGGACGTAGCGCACACGCGCCGCGCCGCGCGCTCCGCCCGTCTTCCCCGCCAGGCGGCCCCCGCGCC